>JAGFNQ010007700.1:0-32518 GCA_024364735.1 Boesenbergia rotunda | reverse complement strand
CCCTAGGGGTTTGGAAGGAAGGAGATCTCACCCAAGGACCTTGCTCTCTACTAGGGCCAAAGGTTCTAGAGAAAGTCTTAGCAAAGAAACTCTCACTCTCTTTCAACCAAAGGGTACCCTAAAGAGTTAGGGTAGTATAATTCAAACGAAAGGATGTAAGTAATCCCCTCACCTGCATTACAATAGTTTCGAGTGCCTAAAATGGTTTAAACATAGGATGAAGCTCTTGATGTTTTCGGCCAAGAAGGTTTTTAGGGCTTGCGAGAGTTTAAACTACTCCTATACTTGCATATGTTTTTCCTCATGATGTGTGACTAAATAGATGATGATAATATGATGTTTTCCTTGTCCTTAAGCCCCCAAAAACCCGGAGTAGGCTTGCTGGAATTTTCGGTCAAGGACCTCTTTTAGGGCTTAGAGAGGTTTAAACTCCTAGTATGCTTGATAATGACCCTTCCTATGATATGTAAGATGATATATGATGTAAATATGGTTTATTCATGATTTTAACATGCTTTGGAAACTAAGGTATGTATGCTGGAATTTTCTGTAAAGAATGATAAGTAGGACTTAAAAAGGGGTAACAACCCCAACATGCCTTCTAATGTCTCCCTTATGATGCCTACCTTAATGTATGATGTTAGGGTAATGTTTTTCATGGTTTATCATGCTCTAAACATAGAGTTTATATGCTGGAATTTTCTGATTAAATAAGAATGTGGGCTAAGGGGGAAGCTAAACCCCAATTAGGCACGCCAAGGATACTCATGATATGCTATGAGTAGTATAGGTGATAACATATCTTTTCCCCATGCTTTTTCATGCTCTAAGAATCATGATGTACATGTCTATGTTTAAGCTCTTTAAGGACCCTTATGTTAAGCATGGCTTATGTATGATGAAATGCCTAAGAGATGCTTCCCTGTAAGTCGGGACTAAGAGCACTCTTCATGATAAGATAAGAGGCATGCTATGCTCATGATATGACAATGATGTGATAGGTTATGATGATATGCTTATGATATGATAAGAATGTGCTATGCAACCCCTAGGTCGACGGACTATGAACGGACCTAGTAAGAAACAAGAATATGCTATGCTTATGATATGATAAAATCCATGTATGCTATTTTACTTTGTATGGCTTGTACCGGATCCTAGCAAGGTCCACGGGTGGGCTCCGGATGCAGCCCCTAGGTCGACGGACTATGAACGGACCTAGTAAGGGGATGGGCTCCCGAGAAGCCCCTAGGTCGACGGACTATGAACGGACCTAGTAAGGGAAGCCCCTAGGTCGACGGACTATGAACGGACCTAGTAAGGGGATGCCCCTAGGTCGACGGACTATGAACGGACCTAGTTTCCCTAGTAGGTTAGAGACTAGCTACCTCGGCCTCGGCCTATTAGGGATGCGCGCATTATGTATGTATGTAAGAGGTACAAGCCGGGATCCCCCAATGATGATGGATGTATGTTTAAGTACCTATATGTATGATTTTAAGAAAAGCATATGCATGAACTCATCCTATGCATGTTTTCAAAAGAGCATCTTGCATTCACATTTCTTGTCATGACTATATGACTATTATGCTATAAAGGTAAATTATGTTAAGTTCAAGTATGCTTCTTATGATAAGTACATATGCTCCCTTATGCTATGTTAAGTTATGTGTTTTAATGCTATGCACTGTTATGACATGATATTTTCTCTACTTGTTGGAACGTATGATTTTGTGAGTAGGAAAGGATCTTACTAAGCTATATGCTTATAGTTTCCATGTTTCCCTTGTACTGCAGAAAAGGGTAAGGAATGGATAAACTAAAGGGAGCAGCAGGAGGGGCAAAGATGTGTATGGTGGTGGCATGGTGGAAGAAGATCTACTCATGTTTTATTTAGTTATGCATATGCTGAGTATTGCATGTTAAATGTTGAATCATACTTACTAAGTTGCTACTTGCAGATAATTAGACTCATATGGATATTTCATGCTCACTCTTGCTCATATGCTAAGTACTTAGTTTATACTTGCTAAAGAACTTTAGTATTATGTTATCCTTCCTCATACTTACTCCTCTGTCTTAAGAAATGACTATGTGGCATGCTTCTATTATGCAAATAAGAATGGGAAGGTACCTAGCATGCTCTCCTCAATGTCTAAGATGTTTAAATGGTTTCATGCCTTACATGTTCAAGTACAAGATTATACATGTATCATGTTCAAGTTTCAAGTTTCAAAATGCTTCCGCTAAAAAAAAAAAAAAATTTATGTTCGCGTAACCCTGCCCTAGTGTAAGGAGGGGCGGGCGTTATAGGTTGGTATCAGAGCAGGTCTGCCTTCCCCACTACACACACACATCAAAGCTTCATCCTGCCGCTTCCAAGTAAGAGATCCTAACCTGGCTTTACTTTATTTCATGTACAGTAATGATATATATAGAGATGATTATAGAGATGATTTTTGCTTGCATAACAAAAGAAAGTAGCATTAATTCTTATGTAGTCCTTTATCATCTATATGATAGATATGGCTAGAGGACGTAGCAATCGGGGTAATGAGACAGTACCTCCACCTAATATGATGCAAGTGATTACCGTCCTGCAGCGTCAGGTTACTGAACAACAGCAGATCATAAACACCCTGATGACCCAGCAGGGGAACACTGCAACCCCGCAAGGAAGTCAGAACGCGATACCTACTGAGCCTCCAACTGCACAAGCACCCCCGGACACTCCAGCCCGAGGGGTCCGACAGGAGGCCTATCTGATTCAGTGGCAGAGACTGAAGCCGGAAAAGTTCTCTGGCACCTGCGAGCCCTGGGACGCCCAGGCCTGGCTCAAGACAGTTGAGAGCACAGTGGAGTTATTAGACTGGCCCGAGCATGAGAAAATCAAATGTGTCTCGTTTTGCCTCATTGGCGACGCCAGGATGTGGTGGGAACGGGTAAAAGCTAGAAGGTCAGTGGACCAGATGAAGTGGAAGGACTTTGAGTCTGAATTCCTGGAGGAATTCTTTAATATGCGAGTCACAAATAGTCACTTTGATGAGTTCACTGAATTCCGGCAGGGAAATCTCTCAGTCAATGATGCCGTTAAGCAATTCAACCGACCGGCACGATTATGTCCGGAGCTGGTCAGTACAGAGAAAGAAAGGGTCAGATTAATGCTTAAGATGCTCAGGCCCGAGATAGCCCTGAACGTAGCCGGCAGCGTTCATAGGCCCCAAACTACAGAGGAGTTGTTCAGCAGTGCTCTGATAGCTGAACACTACCTGAACAATATCAACCAGCAAAAGAAGGTGATGACTGAAAACAAGAGCCAAACCTAAGCCGGAGGTCAGAAGCCTCAGAATAATAGTTGGAAGGGGAACCATAATGGCAAGAGAGAGAACGACTCAAAAAGTGGTCCCGCCAACAAGCAGCCCAAATTCGACCCGTGTGCTACATGCGGATGGCTACACCCAGGAGCTTGCCTCCAGGGGACAGGCAAGTGTTACAACTGCGGACGGGTAGGGCACAAGGCCCAAGACTGTCGCGCCAAAAAGCAAGCACCTCCCCAACCGCAAGTACCACCGGTAGTGACGGATGCAAGGGTTTTCTCATTATCCAAGGAAGGCGTGATGAATACATCAAATGTAGTCACAGGCCCCTAAGTTGAACTGGTTTTGTATGAAGAATTATAAGACAGAATAAAATAAATTTTGGTAATATAATAAATAAGATCTCAGTTACCATAATCACAATAGGTATATAATTACAATGTATGTGTATAAGTATACCAGGGTTAGCACCTGAAAGAGATAAAGAGTTGCAATTGAGTTGGTTCCTGGTACTAACCCCATTTCTAAGGCACCGTATAAGGCTTTATATGGACGGAGATATAGATCTCTAATCTGTTAGCTTCAGGGTGGGAAAAGAAGGAGATGAGACTCCAGACGGATATTATAGATGAAACCACTCAGGCTATAAAGAATATCCACCAGAGGATAGAGACTGCTCAGAGTGGGCAGAAAAGCTATGCTGACAAGCGACGCAGAACAAGGAAGTACCCTTAGTAAAGGTTCTATGGCGGAACGAACAATTCGAAGAAGCCACCTGGGAACAAGGGGAGGCAATATGATTAAAGTATCCAGAATTATTTTAAAGTTCGGGACGAACTTTTTATAAGGGAGGGAGGATTGTAACACCCCAAAATTTCCCATATGAAATATTATGAAATATTATTATTAAATATTATGAATTCATGAATATGAAATATTATGGAATTCATGAAATATTATCATGAAATATTATGAAACATTATGAATTCATGAATATGAGATATTATGGAATTCATGAAATATTATCATGAAATATTATGAAACATTATGAATTCATGAATATGAGATATTATGGAATTCATGAAATATTATGAAACATTATGAATTCATGAATATGAGATATTATGGAATTCATAAAATATTATCATGAAATATTATGAAATATTATGAATTCATGAAATATTATTATTAAATATTATGAATTCATGAATATGAGATGTTATGGAATTCATGAAATATTATCATGAAATATTATAAAATATTATGAATTCATGAAATATTATTATTATTATGAAATTTCATGATGGGCTTGGCTTAATGGGCTTTGATATGGATTAGTGCAAAATGTGATAAAAAGGAGGAAGCAAGGATTGAACCTTGAACCTCCTAGATGCACTCACCATGTCATAACCAATGAACCAAACAATGTTTCTTGTAGAGGGAATAAGAAACATGCTTGTTAAAAGCTAGGGAAGTGAAGAGACATGTCTTTTCATGAGAGAAGTATAAATAAGGGAAGTTGGAATAACTTCCTCTTCTTCTTCTTCTTCCTCACCCTTCTCCACCGAAACCCAAGCCCCTCCCCTTATCAATTTTCGAAAAGTAAACCTAGGGCTCCAAGCCTAGGGGTTTGGAAGGGAGGAGATCTCACCCAAGGACCTTGCTCTCTACTAGGGCCAAAGGTTCTAGAGAAAGTCTTAGCAAAGAAACTCTCACTCTCTTTCAACCAAAGGGTACCCTAAAGAGTTAGGGTAGTATAATTCAAACGAAAGGATGTAAGTAATCCCCTCACCTGCATTACAATAGTTTCGAGTGCCAAAAAATGGTTTAAACATAGGATGAAGCTCTTGATGTTTTCGGCCAAGAAGGTTTTTAGGGCTTGCGAGAGTTTAAACTACTCCTATACTTGCATATGTTTTTCCTCATGATGTGTGACTAAATAGATGATGATAATATGATGTTTTCCTTGTCGTTAAGCCCCCAAAAACCCGGAGTAGGCTTGCTGGAATTTTCGGTCAAGGACCTCTTTTAGGGCTTAGATAGGTTTAAACTCCTAGTATGCTTGATAATGACCCTTCCTATGATATGTAAGATGATATATGATGTAAATATGGTTTATTCATGGTTTTAACATGCTTGGAAACTAAGGTATGTATGCTGGAATTTTCTGTAAAGAATGATAAGTAGGACTTAAAAAGGGGTAACAACCCCAACATGCCTTCTAATGTCTCCCTTATGATGCCTACCTTAATGTATGATGTTAGGGTAATGTTTTTCATAGTTTATCATGCTCTAAACATAGAGTTTATATGCTGGAATTTTCTGATTAAATAAGAATGTGGGCTAAGGGGGAAGCTAGAACCCCAATTAGGCACGCCAAGGATACTCATGATATGCTATGAGTAGTATAGGTGATAACATGTCTTTTCCCATGCTTTTTCATGCTCTAAGAATCATGATGTACATGTCTATGTTTAAGCTCTTTAAGGACCCTTATGTTAAGCATGGCTTATGTATGATGAAATGCCTAAGAGATGCTTCCCTGTAAGTCGGGACTAAGAGCACTCTTCATGATAAGATAAGAGGCATGCTATGCTCATGATATGACAATGATGTGATAGGTTATGATGATATGCTTATGATATGATAAGAATGTGCTATGCAACCCCTAGGTCGACGGACTATGAACGGACCTAGTAAGAAACAAGAATATGCTATGCTTATGATATGATAAAATCCATGTATGCTATTTTACTTTGTATGGCTTGTACCGGATCCTAGCAAGGTCCACGGGTGGGCTCCGGATGCAACCCCTAGGTCGACGGACTATGAACGGACCTAGTAAGGGGATGGGCTCCCGAGAAGCCCCTAGGTCGACGGACTATGAACGGACCTAGTAAGGGAAGCCCCTAGGTCGACGGACTATGAACGGACCTAGTAAGGGGATGCCCCTAGGTCGACGGACTATGAACGGACCTAGTTTCCCTAGTAGGTTAGAGACTAGCTACCTCGGCCTCGGCCTATTAGGGATGCGCGCATTATGTATGTATGTAAGAGGTACAAGCCGGGATCCCCCAATGATGATGGATGTATGTTTAAGTACCTATATGTATGATTTTAAGAAAAGCATATGCATGAACTCATCCTATGCATGTTTTCAAAAGAGCATCTTGCATTCACATTTCTTGTCATGACTATATGACTATTATGCTATAAAGGTGAATTATGTTAAGTTCAAGTATGCTTCTTATGATAAGTACATATGCTCCCTTATGCTATGTTAAGTTAAGTGTTTTAATGCTATGCACTGTTATGACATGATATTTTCTCTACTTGATGGAACGTATGATTTTGTGAGTAGGAAAGGATCTTACTAAGCTATATGCTTATAGTTTCCATGTTTCCCTTGTACTGCAGAAAAGGGTAAGGAATGGATAAACTAAAGGGAGCAGCAGGAGGGGCAAAGATGTGTGTGGTGGTGGCATGGTGGAAGAAGATCTACTCATGTTTTATTTAGTTATGCATATGCTGAGTATTGCATGTTAAATGTTGAATCATACTTACTAAGTTGCTACTTGCAGATAATTAGACTCATATGGATATTTCATGCTCACTCTTGCTCATATGCTAAGTACTTAGTTTATACTTGCTAAAGAACTTTAGTATTATGTTATCCTTCCTCATACTTACTCCTCTGTCTTAAGAAATGACTATGTGGCATGCTTCTATTATGCAAATAAGAATGTGAAGGTACCTAGCATGCTCTCCTCAATGTCTAAGATGTTTAAATGGTTTCATGCCTTACATGTTCAAGTACAAGATTATACATGTATCATGTTCAAGTTTCATGTTTCAAAATGCTTCCGCTAAAACGAAAAAAAATTTATGATCGCGTAACCCTGCCCTAGTGTAAGGAGGGGCAGGCGTTACATGTGTCGACTCCTACTCCAAGGCCCACGGTCGTTGACCATTTACTTTAGACAATTCTATATAGGCGCAAAAAGGTTTACAAAATTTAATTACAAAGATAAGTGCAGTAAATAAAAAGAACGCTCTTCTATTACCGACGTCCGGAGTAGATTAACTTTTTTGGAGCAGCGGGACGTCGTCGGCTCGAGTTGGAGAGTTTCCGGAGCAAGGCGCGAGAGCAGAAGAGCTTTGAGGCGTTGAGTGAATTGGTGTCTTGAAGCCTTGGTCGAGGGTCCCTTATATAGGGCCTGGGGATGCCCGGGAAGTCAGGGGCGCCCCCCACGTGGCTTTTGATCTGCAGAGCTCTCGGTCAGCGTCTATCCTCTGGATCCGCTTTGACCGGGGCGCCCGGATTGACCGGGTCAAACTCTATCCTTTGGCTTCGCTTGGCTTCTGGATCGATGCATGCGCATGGGGGCGCCCGGGAGCACGGGGGCGCCCGGGAGCAGCGGGGGCGCCCGGCCCAGCATGTATTCGAACTCCTTATTTCTTTACTTGTTTTGTATGGCCCTTGGGGGCACCCGGGACACTCCGGGCGCCCTACTCAGCTACTACCTCATTCCTTTGAGGCTATCTGAGCTGCAGACACTCCTTCCTTTGGTCCTACATCCAGGGTTAGTCCAAAACATAATAAAGCAATAAAGTATTTGTTTATACAGCCTTAGCTGTCTTGGTTCTGACTTTGGTCTCCAAAATGGAGCCCTAGGTCGAACCGACGCCTACTGTTCCCTCAACGGGGAACGCGTCCTCACCTACTCCTCTCGGGAGAATTTACCTGATGCCAACCGTTCCTCTGGTTGGACTTTTGCCTGACGGTCCTTTGTCAGGTCTTGTAAACTGGCAGTCCTTCGCCAGTTGCCTAGCAGTCCTTCGCTAGGGCTTCAGTCCCAGGCTGTCCTTCGCCTGGAGCCTAGCAGTCCTTCGCTAGGGCTTGATACTGGCAGTCCTTCACCAGTTGCCTAGTAATCCTTTGCTAGGGCTTTCTTTCCTGGCATTCCTTTGTCAGTGCCTAGCAGTCCTTCGCTAGGGCTTTTCCTGCACACTAGATTAACTTGTTAGAAAACAAGAAAGACTTAACTTTTGACCTATGTTGCCATTATCAAAACACGGGTTTGACTTAGGTGCATTCTGCACCAACAATCTCCCCTTTTTTGATTTATGGCAACCCTAGTTCAAAAAGTTAAATTTAAGGAAAACATGAAAAAGTTTTAACTTTTGTTCCCTCCCCCTGGAAGGCACCTCCCCCTAGATTTTTCAAAAATTCGTGGGTTTAAAAAAACTTTATTTGTACTTGAAGACTTTTTGAAAATGTTAGCTTATGTAAGAATTTCAGTTTTAATACAGTTTTGAAAAACTTAAGCTTTAGAGTACAAAAAAATTTTTTGACAAGCTTAAGTAAGAAACTTTTGAAAGGCTAGAGTACTTAGCAAAATTTTGAAGGCATGAATAAAAAAAATTTTGAAGCTAGAGTACTTAGCAAAATTTTGAAAGCTTGAGAAAAGAATTTTTGAAGCTAGAGTACTTAGCAAAATTTTGAAAGCTTGAATAAAAAAAATTTTGAAGTTAGAGTACTTAGCAAAATTTTGAAAGCTTGAATAAAAAAAATTTTGAAGTTAGAGTAATTAGCAAAATTTTGAAAGCTTGAATAAAAAAAATTTGAAGATAGAGTACTTAGTAAAATTTTGAAAGCTTGAGTAAAAGGAAGCTTGAGTAAAAAATCTTAGCAACATTTTGAAAGCTTTAAGAAATTTTGAAACTAGAGTACTTAGGCAAAATTTTGAAAGCTTTAAGAACTTAAGTAAAAGTTTAAGCTTTTGAATAAAGGATAAGTATATTTTTGAACCTTTTTGAATAAAGGAGAAATTTTGAAAAAGTAAAAGTAATTTTTCTCTTTCCTTTCCTATCTCTCCCCCTTTGCCATATATCAAAACAAGATAAATATGATTGCATAATAAGAATTTACTGTACTGAACCAATTCATAATTAGATTTACACTAAATCAATCAATTTTCTCTGTAGGGACCTGTCTAACCCAATTAGCTACTTACTAACTGTTATAAACAGTAATTTTTGCTAAGGTTAGTCAAGTTAAGTGTTTCTGTTCAAGTTAGATTTTCTAAACTTGACACTTAACTCGATTGCTGTTTAAGTTGTATTTAGTGCCCCAATTACTGCAGATGCACTGACTTAAAGCATCTTGAATTAAGGCAAAGACCTAAGCATCTCAACCCTTTCTAGATTATCAATCAAAAGTACCCTAAGGTGATTGTGAGATGCTGGCTTCTAAGTCTATAGGTGCATGCAGTTCTAGGGTTAGGGCCTAGGCTAAGTCCATTTTCGAAAAAGCCCTAATTTTTTAAAGGGGGTAGTTTTGCAATAAAACTAAGTAAAAAGTGAAAACTGATTTTGAAATTAAGTAAAACAGTTTTTCAAAATCTATTTTTAGAAAACTGATTTTTGAAATCAAGTAGAGCAGTAAAAAATTTGAGATACTCTATTCTACAGAGCACAATCCTAACTGCAAAAAGAACATGTACTCATAAACTAATCAACAAAAAGTAGTCAATATAGTCAAGAGTCAAACATAGTCAACCCTACTGAGTAGGGGCAGTCAAATGCTGGTACAATACTTAAGCAGATCTAAGATGAGGGACCGGGATGATCGGAGGAGCCTGGCTGCCAGGATCGAAATAGGGTCATCATCTCATGATACTCTGCCTCTCTGGCCTCCCTCTCGGCTCGAAGGGCACTCATGTAACGATTGTAGTAGCCCAGATTTGTCTCCATGTTTTCGGCGTGATTGGCCTCCACTTCCTCTCGGAGGCTCTGAACACGTGTCTCTAGCTGAGTCACTCGATCGTAGAGTGTCGGTGGAGCGGGCTCATCTATGTGCGCTCGGGCTGCTCCTGCTAGATCTCCGACGTCGACCTCAACCTCCTCGTCTAAGTCGACTGGTGCTCCGGCCTGCTGTCGTCTCCAACTAAGAACCCCGGTGGCCGACACCTCTAGACCCGCTAAGGAAAAGTTCCTAAATCCTATTTCGTTAAAGTCGGTCATAGCGGAAATTTCACCAACGGTAATGTCCCAACCGTGGTGATGAAGGAGGGATGTAATGATATGGCAATATGGTGTGCGCACTCGTCCCTGGGTCGTGACACTGGACGCATGCAGAATGGTATGAAACATATGGAGTCCAATGTCTAGGCCAAGGTGATGGACTAGGGCATAAAGAAGAAAAGCATGAAAGGGTTTCACAGTCCCTAGGTCTCTGGTAGAGAGTGGTAAGATGCAGCGGACCAGAACTCTATACAAGGCATAGTTCTGGGCCTGAAGTTCAACAGCTTGGAAGCATCTATTTGCTGGGAGGTCTGCCCTATAAAAATAGGAGTGAATGGTATCTAGGGTAATCTCTGAGTAGGGAGGATCAAATGGGGGGTTCCTAGGAGGATAACAACAGAATGTAGACTGAGAGGATCGCAGTCCTAGGAAGCGGTTCAACAGAGTAGGGGTTATAGTCAAAGGAATCCCATGGACAGTGGTGTGAAACATAAGATTATCTTGTCGAATTATATTATTATAAAATTCTGCGCATAAAGATTCATTAATGGTATGCGTGCAGAAGACAAGATTGTCCAACTGATAGAAGTTGATGATGTTCATGGCGACAGGGCATGATTGGGTAAAAAATGCCTATTGAGATAACTCGTTTTAATAGGCTTGTAGATTGTTTGTGCATACCTATTACATAACTCTAGGTTTGGAAATCTAGGGTCTGGACTAGGTTCGGCACAGGGATTGGCCGGGTTCGGTCGGCGTCTTCTAAGATAAGGGAGTTAAAGGAAGAATAAAGATATTGCATGAAAGAATTTTAAATGCAATAAAAATAAATGATAATCATACCGGACGGCTCGGGGAGGCATGGTTGAGGAAGAGGACTTGCAAGGTCTTCTTGAAGGGTAAGAAGTGGAGAAGAAGGTTGATTTTGGTGTGGGAAGTGAAGGAGGTTCGTGTGCCTTTTATAGGCAAACTCATGGGGGCGCCCGGGAGCTTCCGGGCGCCCTGGTCAGGGTTACTGCCAAAGGCAGTGTGAAGGACTGATTGGGGGCGCCCGGGACAGTCCGGGCGCCCTCAACAGGTTGCTTTTGTAGCTTTGGCTGCATTTGAGGTGATGGGTGCGCCCGCGTGGTTCCGGCCGCCCAGGTCAAGGGCAAGGCAACTTTTCTATCTTGGGGAACGAAAAAGCTATGGGGGGCGCCCGTGTGGTCCCGAGCGCCCGGGTTTGTATAGAAAGGGACAAGCTTTATGTCTTGTCATCTTTTGACCATGATTAAATTGGTTTAACCATGGTTTGATCGCTTTGACCATGGTTTGACTATATTAATTATGGTTTGACCATGATTTTGACAAATACAAGAATATCTCATCCTATAGGTAAAAGAATTTCCAACTTAGTCTTAATCCTGCTGTCTCACCCAAATCTAGGGTTTTCAATCACGTTAACCTTATAGGTTTTGTGAGACAGGTTTTGATAGTTAAAATTATTTTGAAAATGTTGATTAATTTTGAAAACAATTAAATTTTAAAAACTTAATTAATTTTGAAAACAATTAATTTTAACAAAACTGTTTAAATCTACAAATACCTGAAATTTTGTGTTAGATTCAAATTTGACAAAAAAAAATTGAATTTGAATTTCAGAAATTGGCTTCCAGGTCTTGGCGAGGCACTAGGCCTTCTTTGGCCGTAGCCTTATGGGATCATCCACCCTTTCCTTGACAAAGCCTTTTAATGAAATTTCATTTTCAAAAATTCTTTGAAAAATTTCTGGTCTAACTAGTTTGGGTCTTGGATCGGTAGCTTCGGCTAGTTCCACCTAATTGGCTTCCCTAACGTACTATCATCTCACCTCCACCCAATACTATGTTGTCAAATTTCAGCTAAGTTTGTTTAGTCCTTAAGCTAGCCTAAGTCTAAGCATGCTATATTGCAGAAATTAAATAACCAATCAATCAAGCAATTTAAATCAAGAATAACAAGGTTATCTAATAATGAAAATAGTTTTCAGTTTGGCTCCCCCTGGACTAAAGCCACGGTGATGGTTGGGCAAGATGTGAATCTTGTCCTTGGGGATCCAATACTGATTTGATCCAGTCGGTTTGTTCAGGTATAGTTTAGATACCCATGCCTGAATTTTACCTCTGGACTGATTCAGTACAGCAAAGTATGATCTTTGCCGAGATTTGGTTCTATAGCCCAATCCGGATCGATTTAGAACTGATTTCTGTTTTCCAAGGATCATGTCAAGACCTTTGGAACCAGATGTAAATCGTTCTAATGCTGATCTAAGATCCTTAACCTAAGTTTTCAGGGAGGAGTTTTCCTTTTCAAGTTTTTCAACTTGAGTAGGAGTTCCTTCCTAAACCTTCTCGGTTAAGGGTTTAGAGTCAGCTCCCTCTTTCAGGAGTTTTACTTCCTGTCGGAGAGATTCGACTCGGAGTTTGGCTTTGGCCAAATCTCGAGAAAGAAATGAAATTAACTCACTTAATTGCAATCTATTAAAACCAGTTACCTTAATTTCTCCGTCTTCTGTGAAGGTCAGCTCGCCGTCCTCTTGTTCTGTTTCTGACTCAGTCTCAACTTTATCTGAGGCGGTCAGAGCTAGGAGGTTGGACTGGGGTGCCTCTTCTTCTTCTTCTGAGGACGATTCGTCCCAGGTTGCTTGCAGTGTCTTCTTTCTTCTCGTCCTTTTTGTCTCCTTTAGGTTAGGGCACTCTGACTTGTAGTGACCCTTTTTCTTGCACTCGTAGCAGGTCACATTAGGCTTGTTTGCGGGTTCAGCTGGTTCGTCCTTTCTTCGGCCGGTTTTCCGTTTGTTGGTTCGGTTCTTCAGCTCCTTGTAGTAGCTACGAGCGAGCCGGACCAGCTTAGTTTGTTCTCCTTCTTCGTCTTCTGAGTCTGAGTTAGAGTTTGACTCGGGTTCAGGTTCAGGCTTCTTCTTCGTTGTCCTTCCAGTTTTACCTGCAACGAAAGCAATACTTTTCTCGACCATATTGGTGTTAGTTTGTTCGTGGAGTTCTAGTTCGGAAAACAATTCATCTAATTTTATTTTAGAAAGATCCCTAGAATCCTTGTATGCATCTACTATAGATGCCCACAAGGTGTTTCTAGGGAAGGCGTTTAGAGCATACCTTATTAGGTCACAGTTTTCAACCTTGTGACCTATTGTGTGAAGACCGTTCATTACCTATTGGATTCATGCGTGGAGCTGGGCTGCTGTTTCGTTGTCGGCTATCTTGATGGTGTAGAGTTTGTTCAGTAGCAGATCCCTCTTACTGATCCGAGTATCTGAAGTCCCTTCGTGTAGCTCGATCAGTTTTGTCCATAGCTCCTTTGCACTGTTGAAAGGGCCCACGCGGTTCAGCTCCTCTTTCGTCAATCCGTATTGAAGAGTCTGAGTAGCTTTTGCGTCGGCTTCTATCTTTGCCATTAGGGCGCTGTCCCATTCAGAGTAGCTCTGAGGAAGTCCTTGGCATTTCGGGGGATCTCCAGACCGGACTGGATAAGGATCCACATGTCCACCTGAGTTTTCAGGTGGACCTCCATACGACTTTTCCAGTAAGAAAAGTCTTCTCCACTGAAGAGTGGAGGTCTGGCGGTGCTAAAACCTTCTTGCATAGCCATTTAATCTAAAAAAGAAAACTTAAAGGATTTTCCAAGACTAGGTCTTGGATTAGTAGTGTTGGATAAATTAAATAACGAGGGGTGTTGCACCATCCTCGATTAACAAAAAAAATGAACGAAATATTTAGCGAGAAATTCGTAAAGAAAGAAAAAAAATAGAAAATAAAAATCCGAAAAAAAATTTCAAACTGGTGGTTGCACCAGGTTTGAACTTCCCCGCTCTGATACCACTTGTTGGATCGAGAACACCGATAGAGGGGGGGGTGAATATCGGTAAACTTTCGGATTTTCGTAAGAGCAGGTACGCAGTAGAAATTAAACAACATGATACAGAGACACAGTCGATTTACTTGGTTCGGAGACTGTGTCGACACCTACTCCAAGGCCCACGGTCGTTGACCGTTTACTTTGGGCAATTCTATATAGGCGCAAAAAGGTTTACAAAATTTAATTACAAAGATAAGTGCAGTAAATAAAAAGAACGCTCTTCTTTTACCGACGTCCGGAGTAGATTAACTTTTTCGGAGCAGCGGGACGTCGTCGGCTCGAGTTGGAGAGTTTCCGGACCAAGGCGCGAGAGTAGAAGAGCTTTGAGGCGTTGAGTGAATTGGTGTCTTGAAGCCTTGGTCGAGGGTCCCTTATATAGGGCCTGGGGGCGCCCGGGAAGTCGGGGGCGCCCCCACATGGCTTTTGATCCGCAGAGCTCTCGGTCAGCGTCTATCCTCTGGATCCGCATTGACCGGGGCGCCCGCAGCGCTCGGGGCGCCCGGATTGACCGGGTCAAACTCTATCCTTTGGCTTCGCTTGGCTTCTGGATCGATGCATGCATGCGCGTGGGGGCGCCCGGGAGCACGGGGGCACCCGGGAGCAGCGGGGGCGCCCGGGAGCACGGGGGCGCCCGGGAGCAGCGGGGGCGCCCGGGAGCACGGGGGCACCCGGCCCAGCATGTATTCGAACTCCTTATTTCTTTACTTGTTTTGTATGGCCCTTGGGGGCGCCCGGGACACTCCGAGCGCCCTACTCAGCTACTACCTCATTCCTTTGAGGCTATCTGAGCTGCAAACACTCCTTCCTTTGGTCCTGCATCCAGGGTTAGTCCAAAACACAATAAAGCAATAAAGTATTTGTTTATACAGCCTTAGCTGTCTTGGTTCTGACTTTGGTCTCCAAAATGGAGCCCTAGGTCGAACCGACACCTACTGTTCCCTCAACGGGGAACGCGTCCTCACCTACTCCTCTCGGGAGAATTTACCTGATGCCAACCGTTCCTCTGGTTGGACTTTTGCCTGACGGTCCTTTGTCAGGTCTTGTAAACTGGCAGTCCTTCACCAATTGCCTAGCAGTCCTTCGCTAGGGCTTCAGTCCCAGGCTGTCCTTCGCCTGGAGCCTAGCAGTCCTTCGCTAGGGCTTGATACTGGCAGTCCTTCGCCAGTTGCCTAGTAATCCTTTGCTAGGGCTTTCTTTCCTGGCATTCCTTTGTCAGTGCCTAGCAGTCCTTCGCTAGGGCTTTTCCTGCACACTAGATTAACTTGTTAGAAAACAAGAAAGACTTAACTTTTGACCTATGTTGCCATTATCAAAACGCGGGTTTGACATAGGTGCATTCTGCACCTACACTCTTGACTTAAGTATTCACCACCCCGATCGGATCGAAGTATCTTAATACTTTTGTCAAGTTGTTTCTCTACTTCATTTCTGAACTCTTTGAATTTCTCAAAAGCTTCAGATTTGTGTTTCATTAAGAACACATACCCGAATCGTGAGTGATCATCGATAAAGGTAATGAAGTAGCTATAGACTCCTTGTGCAAGAGTTGACATTGGTCCACATACATCAGTATGTATTAGACCAAGCAATTCTCCCACTAGATTACCTTTTCCGAAAAGGGTAATTTGGTCATCTTGCCTTTTAAGCATGATTCGCATGTATCAAATGAACCGGGTTCAAATGATTCCAGAATTCCACATCGGTGTAATTTGGTCATGTGTTTCTTACTTACATGGCCAAGACGACAATGCCACGTATAGGAGTCTATTCGATTATCTATTCGACCACGTTTGTTGCTAACTTCGATATTGAAAACGACACCGGATAAATCTAACGTGTAGATACCATTGCACAAAGTTCTGGTCCCATAAAGAACACCATTTAAAGTTATGTAACAACAATTGTTACTAAAAGTTAAATGATAACCCTTTTCATTCAAACATGAAATAGATACAATGTTCTTTATTAACGAAGGAACAAAATAACAATTATCCAATTCTATGACACGTCCAGTAGGGAGCTTTAGCAAATATGTTCCGATGGCAATAGCAGCAATCTTTGCTCCATTTCCAACTCGCAAATTCGTTTCTCCCTTGACTAGTCTTCTTCTATTCCTTAGCCCCTGTTTGTCATTACATATATGTGAGCTACACCCAGTATCAAGTACCCAGGCGGTTGAGGAAATAGAGTGACATTCAATAACGAAGATACCTGAAGAGGATGGGGCATCAGATGCCTTCTTCTTCAAGGACTCAAGATAAACCTTGCAGTTTCTTCGCCAGTGACCCTCCTTGCCACAGTGATGGCAAGTGCCTTTTGGTGTCTTTTCAGTCTTTTGGCCTTTTTCTTCTTTCCTTTATTCTGTTCTTTGGTCTTCCTCTTAGAACCTTTCTTCGAGGAACCAACTAACAGTACCGTCTTCTAATCTTGCTTTACAGAAGGCTCTATAGTCTTCAGCAGGTTGAGCAACTCAGGAATGGTAGTCTCCAGCTTGTTCATCCGATAGTTCATCACGAATTGTGAATAACTTTCAGGCAAACAATGCAGAATTAAGTCAATACTTAGTTCATGATCCATTGCAAAACTGAGTGTGCCCAGTCGCTCAATGTACCCCAACATCTTCAACACAAACTGTGAGACAGAAGTGCCTTCCTGCATCTTAGAGGTGAAGAGGAGTCTGGTGACCTCGAACCTTTCGGATCTCGCCTGCTCGTCAAATAACTCATGAAGATGGAAGATGATGGTATAAGCATCCATATGCTCATGCTGCTTTTGCAGCTCAGGTACCATAGCGGCTAGCATGATGCAACTCGCAAGTTCAGAATCGGTCACATATTTCTGATAGGCCACTAACTGGTCTGGAGTTGCATTTTCTGGAGGACGGTTGGGAAGTTGATATTCAAGGACATAAGCAAGCTTCTCTGCCTTGAGGACTATCCTCAGGTTTCGAAGCCAGTCCATGAAGTTTGGCCTAGTCAGTTTATTGGTGTCCAAAATGGAACGCAAATTCAGAGAAGAAATGATCGAGTGATTATCCTTGAAATACAAATTGAGCTTATGTGAGAAGAATGATAAAGAATGCATCAACATACATTAATTAAATCTTATTTATTTTCGAATTGAATAACCCTTTTTATCAATTCGGGAGATCATAGGAACATCTCTAAATAGGTTGATATCCAACCATAGATAAGAACAACCATGGCTGTGGCCATCAAGTTATTCTTAGCTATGAAGGTAGGTAATTATACCGATTACATATCACATATATGTAACTATCACTTTATGCTATCAACTAATTGAATGTTTGCATAAATCATTGGGTTGTTAACTCATTAACAAGTATGCAACATTATATATAGCACCCAACTGCACCTCTCTTTACATCGACCTTGGCTGTGGCACAACAAATCGATGCTCCAAGCTTAAGGCTGACCCATTAATCAGGAAATAGTTTTAATATGGTTGGAGCTCATTCAACCGTTTAGTCAGGCTTGGATGTGTCCAACAACCAAAACTAAGGATTGACCTCTGACTCCAACTGTATCAATCATAAACTAATTCCATGGTTTGAACATGTTGAGGTTCAAGCCGGGCATGGATGTGTCCATCAACCCAAACGAGAAACAAAACTCTGGTTCTAACCATATTAATGGAATGTGTTGGCCTTAATATTTTGTAAGGGGTTTTGAGTCTCATCCTTTCTTTTCTAAGCACATTCATGACATATAATTATGTCATGTACTAACGATTTTCTTAATAAAGTATGTATGTGACTTAATTTATCAAGTCTCATTAATTGAATTAGGAACCGGATTTCCTAATTCTAATTTCATACTTTATTCAAGGAATTGTTTAGGGAAATAATTTCCTAAATTGTCATAATCAATTTTGGAAATAATATGTTTAAGACTTTGATTTCTCTAAATCAAATCTTATTAAATTAAGAGACAGATTCCCTTAATTCAACCACATATTATTTTCATGAAAATCTTATTTAAGAAAACTCTATAGGAAACCATTTTCCTAATTAATTTTGGAGACAACAATATGTAAGAGCTTCACCTCTTAAATCAAATAAGGAAATTATCGTTTGAGAATCACCTCAAAATTTCAAAGATTTGATTACATATTTTATTTATGGATTTATTAATTTCAATAAATTATTTTCTTTGGGTGGCTCCCCGAGGCTCAGAGTAAATGATTACAATCAAAGTAAATGATTGTAATCATAAGGTGATTGCCTTATTTCAACCACATGTATACTCAAATAGTGAATATTCATTTATCAAAGTAAATGATTACAATCATAAGGCGATTGCCTTAGGACACTTCTCTCATATTACTAACAGATAGGACACTCATCATAAAAGTTAATGTCATCAATCTCATGCGTGATCATCATCTGAGGAATCAGCAATGTAGATAACGTCCCCTAGTAGAGGAATGCAGGGGACCCACCACCAGGATACGCATGATGGTACCACTCCTCATACCACGCATCCTGGAATGAGCTGATCTCAGAGACATCAGACACTAAAGCATCGAGACGGCGATCGAAAGACTGATACTCTGAGCTGACCTCCCGTTGCCAGAGCTCGGAGATATGCAACTCGTGCTCCATCAGTCGCTCTATCTCCGCAACCTGCCAGCGTAGGTCAGGAGCCCACCCGTCGTAATCTACAGTATCAGCTGGCGGCCCCTGGTCATGAGCTGCTCTCGGTAGCTCCCCCTCACGTCTGTGATCCTTCCACCTTAACCCCTGGGGCCCGAGGACAATGCTGGACTGAGTGAGCATGCGACGGTCTAGACGACAGTCTTGTCGAACCATGGGTACAATGCGGCCCTATGAAACGTCAATGCCAACCGACTCCAGCCAGGTAGTGATGATATGGCCAAATGACATGTAGACTGTCTGGGTGTATGGCAGACTATGGACAATGATAGAGAAAAAGACCGAAGCCACTGGATCAAAATCTAACTGTTGATGCATTCTGTAGAGCATCAAGCAGTGGAACTGGTGAATATCATCCAGGTGTTTCGAAGTAGTGGGTAGGAGACAGTTGGTGATGATCTTAAATAGCACATAGTCAACAGGCGAAAGGCGAAGAGCAGGAAATATGGGAAAATCATGGGTGCGCTCACCGGAACCCCTTGGCCTGGGATGACCTAGAAAGTACTCGTAGATGGAATCAGGAGTCACTCCATCGAAGGGAACCGGAAGGGGATCAGGAGGATAAGGGTAGAGAAAGAAATCATTTTCTGACCGGCGACAGCCGAGAAAATCAGTGAAAATAGATCGATTAAAATCAAGGTTGATACTGGCAACACGGGTCCTCCACCCAGTGCCCTCTCCACTCACCATGTTATTATAGAATTCAGAGACCAAGTCAAGGTTGATCGGCCTCTCAAGGTAAAGAATGGATTGAAGATTATAATGTGTGATAATTTGTCGGATTGTCGGGCAATGTTCATAGATGAAGGATTGGTCTATAGTTCAACATGGTATTAATTTGAAATTGTGCCACTCAAAATTTAATGCAAGAGTGACACTTTGAAGTCGAGTATGTAGAGATAGTGGAGGCCGTGGAGAAGGTGTAGATATTGAAGGGCCTTTTCCCTTTGAGCTTTCCACCATAGGTTCCTTACCCTTAGAAGATTTTCTAAAGATTGGAATAGACAAATATGATCAAGATAAGGTTAAACTCAATCAGAGAACATGATCAAGACACAATGATTAACGGAACACAGTTGGATCAAGGAACCAAGATTTGATCAGAGAGTGATAATCATAAAGTGAAGCATTTGATCAAGAGGGTCACGGCCAAAAGTCACAGCCAAAACAAGGATCACGGCACAAAACATGGTTAGCCTCACAACATAATCTAT
Organism: Boesenbergia rotunda; assembly: GCA_024364735.1. NCBI lineage: Eukaryota > Viridiplantae > Streptophyta > Magnoliopsida > Zingiberales > Zingiberaceae > Boesenbergia > Boesenbergia rotunda. The sequence continues at coordinate 12,395 of JAGFNQ010007700.1, read as the reverse complement.
GAACTGATTTGAAAGAAAAACTGAGACAAAAACTTATTTAGGTGCCATTGGTGAAGTTCTTGGAGGTTGGAAGAGCATGCTTGCGCAAAGAGAAACTCGGCGCAAGAGAGATCGCACAGCCCTTCAGCGAGAGAAAACGTCACAGGATGAAGACAGAGCTCGGAAGAACCCCTTAGGACCGAACGCGTGCACTCGCAAAGGGGAAGACGAAAGCACTAGGGAGGCTCTCGCACGAAGTGAAGGTCGTGGAGGTGAGAGGTTTCGGCGCTAGGGTTCGGCAAGGAGAAGTTTTTCACGAAGTTATTTGGTTGGTGGATCGGTCCACCAACCAGACATTAATGCGTTTGAACGGATCACCGTTCGATCTGATAGCGCCCAGACCGATCAGGCTATAGCCTGATCGGACTGACCTGGGCCTGATCGGTCGGGTGACCAATCAGGTGCGCTCCTGATCGGTCGGCTGATCGATCAGGACACGAACAGTAGGGTTCGGAGAGAAACCTGTGAGCTTCCTGATCGGTCTGTGGACCGATCACCATAGGGTGCCAGATCAGTCCGGGGACCGATCCAGGCTGACTCAGTAAGGTTGATCAGAATTTCGTAAAGTCACTGATGCCCCTCTGAACGGTTTGTGGACCGATCGTTACAGGGTGGAGCCAGATCGGTCCGGGGACCGATCAGCCTTATGCCTGATCGGTCCGGTGACCGATCAGCCTTATGCCTGATCGGTCTGGTGACCGATCAGCCTTATGCCTGATTGGTCCGGTGATCGATCAGGGTTCCTAATACTCCCATATTCGTTCAGAAACTTTCAGTTCACTACTAGAAAAAATGCATTTAACAACAGTGAATCACTGTTGTCGTAGGCCATTTACCACTGTTGTTAAAGGCCATGTTGTTAAAGGGGGGGTCTACGACAACAGTGAATCACTGTTGTCGTATATCATATTCGACAACAGTTTGACTTCCACTGTTGTCGTATGTCACATTTCACAACAGTTTTTCACTGTTGTAATTTATTATATTCGACAACGGTTTATCACCGTTGTCGTATGACTTATTCACCGTTGTCTTTTATTATATTCGACAATGGTTTTATCACTGTGTTGTCGTATGCCACCGTTTATCTACAACAACAGTTTAGCTTAAAAAAAATCTGTTGTGCGTTTGCACTGTTCCACAACAGTTTCATACCAATTTGACAACAAAGATATTTCCATTATATTTTCAATTAAAAGGCAATAATTTAACCTCGAAACAAAAACTATATATATCAAACATCATCAACATATTTACAATAAAGATCCACCACAAGCTTTCTACAGACGAAATCACAAAAGTATCTTCTGTCCAAAAACCTTTCTACAGACGAAACCACTAAAGTATCTTCTGACCCAAATTACAAGAGTTCAAATTATATATAATTCTGACCCAACATGATCATGAACAGGTCCCTGCAGCTGGAAGGTCAGATTAATGGTCTTCAAACATGATCACGAACAAGTCCCTGCAGCTGGAAAAAATAGAACAAACACTCTAATTAGTTATTCTATTAAATGTATATGTCCAATAAAAAATGATCCATAAAGATATGTATCAACAAACAACAAAAATAACAAACTAACAAATAAACAAACAAAAAAGATATCAACACTTACAATTATAAGGAAACTGTTAGCTTGGTTTATCTAGACAGGGATTCCATTGAGACGATCCCAATGCTAGATGGAGAGAGAGGAAAAAAACACAGAAAAAAAGTTGGTTATCAAGTTTTGTTTCTCTATTTAGTAAATTTATTATATAGATATCCATAAAGAAGGATGAGCAGATGAATAGAATAATCACCCTATAGATCCTAAATTTAAGTATTCAAAAAATATAAGAAAATGAAATGGCTTTTAGAGATCAGGCCTGCCCTCAAGGAGTCATTCAGGGGTTATAATTATAATGTCTGAAAATTGTAAAAGACATGCATAAAAAGGATTCAGGAACATGGGAATTTTCTAGAATCAGTTTAGCATAGACTACCTTTTCAACATGAGTTAGTTCAGGTGAAAGATTCTGAGCAACTACTCGCATAAGCACATCCTTTGAGCTGCAACAAAATTAACTAAGCAAAATTATGAAACAAGTATTATCAGACAAACAGAATTAAACAAATAATAATAATGGAGAAGTGACATTAGTTGAGAAAATAAAAATCAAGGTCAAAAGATCACAATGAGCAGCATACGTTAGAACTCCATGAAGACTACTTCCTGTTGTTACAATCACAGAGTTAACTCGGAAGTCACGCATCTTTTTTGTCGCAACAGAGATAGGATCTGAGGGAGACACTGTCGCAACTCTGCAGACAGGTTTCAGAAAGGTCCATAACAATAATAATTGCATTGGTACAAGGGAAAAAAAATCTAAGCTAAAGGCTACAGACGTACTTTGAATGCTCTGCCACAAAAGTTGCAAGTGTTGGCTTAAACATTCTTTCTCGGAGAGTTTCAATGAAAGCGTAGGGTGCTGCATCAAGGAAAAAGGATGAATCATGAATAATTCAATAAAGTAGATATAGCAATTATATAATCAAAGTTATCTCAAGAATAAACAAAGTCCTTTTCATGGTTCAACAGTAGAACTCAACATTGAATAAAGTTGTCAAAAAGCAGAAACAGTCTCATAAAATAGCCACCTAAAATCGAACATGCACTCCACATGTCTCCGATGAACCGTTGGGCAATACTTTTATAAATAATAAAGTAGTTGAATATCATTGGCATAATTATCAAACCGACTTAGTCCCCCCACATATTTGGAAACTAATAATGTGACAACTTATTAAAGTAATAATATACTGTATCATAAAGAAGCTTATAAAATTAATTACAATTTTTTTCATTCACCATTCAGCTGCACATTCATTAGGCTTAACAAGTGTTGTGTGTGTTAATATTGTTAATTACATCCTTAACATAATTAATGACAATGTGGGCCATGTTTAAGATTTTTAATCCATGCATTATTTTGCTCTCAATTCAAGTCAATAAGAGCCGTTGAATACAATAGCAAAACAAACACTTATCAAACAAGAATTTCAAATTTAGATGTCATTAGAACACAAACATCATTTCATCCTTATTTTGGTTAACACATGTGGGCATATACCTTCATCTCCTTTTCAGATCAGGTATTTCTCATGGCTCTGTGTCACTTGTCATGTATGCGACTAAAAACATAATGACTCAAATCAATCTAATGAGAACACTAGATAAAGTCCATATATCTTAAGGACAATGTGTGTTGTACAGTACTAAAAGGAAGGACTTTATTCTCAGAGCTATCTGACAGTTTCATTCATAGCCTACTATCATTCTAAACAGTAAAATTTGTGAAAAGGGATATGAATCAAAATGACACCAGTATTAACATGGTACACATTTGTAGTTGTTCATTCCAAACAGTGAAACTGAAAAAGGAATATGAAAAAAAATGGTTCCTCAACTTATCTACTTAAAGTTTATTTCTTCTTCCCTGAAGATTTTCAATCCTCAACTTTTATGATGAATGGAAGTGTTGAGGAGCAATTGAGTATATCCACAAACATGCTGCAAATAGCAACACTAGATGACCTAATCTACTCATGCCTTGTTCGTTGAGATACAATAAATCCTCTAACCTGACAAGCTATTTTCCCATTGGCGTTCAACTCCCTCAACTGCAGCTGCAATAGCACTACCTTGTTCAGCAGCTTTTTCCATTTTTGATATAGCATCATACAAGCATCTTGTAATATCCAGCATGGCAATAACTTCGTCATTCTCTACTACAGGAAGGTGCCTAAATTTCCCTACAAAAGACCAAGCAAATGAAAAGTGAGTTAACCCACAAAGAATAAGAAATTTTGAACCTAGAAACAATACAGTGTTTAAAAAAATATGAGAGGAACAACAAATTTTATTACAATATGATATAGTCCTGAAACATCAAAGCTACTGCTAGGAAAGTACCCCTTCTCTGGTCTAAAGCATATCATCAACTGGAAATATGTACTATTTACCATGCAAAATAGAGTAAACAACTCTTCCATAACTTCAAATTAGTCATTAGTCATAAGTTAATATTGCACAGAGGTCCAATCAGCCAAACAAATAGAACTATAGCATGGTATGATGCTAAGCATTTTGGTACTGATAATCATTCTTGCATAACTTCAGTCGCATAAATATTTGAAGTTCCTGAAATAATTATTTTAACATATCAAACGTAAGGAACCGATGAAGCTAGTTCCTGAAATAATCTTAAATTATTTGAAGTACCTGTAACAAATCATCAAAAGATGAAGCCAATGGAACATTTCAAAATTGAAAATAAACCGATGCATGTTTGAAAAAGAATACCTTTGGACAGCAACACCAAAGGAAAGTAATACAATATATTGCTGAGAGCTGCTAAGAAGCTATCATGAAACCTACATAGCTAACATATTTAGATTCTATTGCTAATAAAGGATGTAAAAGAAGAAACATACCTTCATCCTAAAGGTTCGAGGCTGTAGCTACTTCCAGATCTCAACCATCTTTTACTCTTCCCAAGTGGAGGTAGAGCAAGGGAGACGATGGGTTCTCCAAGTGGAGAATCGATGAGAGGGCAAAGAAGAGAATGAAGGAGAAGTAGAAGGAAATAAGAGATGACCATTAGGACAACTTGAAAAAGATACCTAGGGCTGAATCCAGTGATCCTGCCATTGACCGTGAGGGGCGACGATGAAACATTTGAGCGAAATGAAGATGGAGCGGCGATGAAACCTTGTGCGGCGATTTCTTGCACGAACTTCTTGTGCGGCGATTTCGTGTGCGAAGGGTGACATCGGGCGAGAGGGAAAGGAGGAAGGGAGAGGGGTCGGCAAGGGTGGGGTTCGGGCGGAGAAGCTAGGGCACGGCAAAAATAAGAGAGTGAGGATTTAATAGTTCGTTATTTTTTTTGCAGTTGGATATCCACCGTTGATTTTGTTTATTGCTTGAACAGCACAACAATACAACAACAACAGTTTAATATAACTGTTGTCTATTGTCATAATAGACAACAGTTTATCACATCAGTTGTTGTAAATCCCGCCTATAGACAACAGTTATTTTATAACTGTTGTCGTTGAGTATACATACGACAATATTTTGTTATTACTGTTGTCTTTTTACGTATACAGACCAACAACAACAACGGTTAATACTAAAACTGTTGTTAAATTGATATAAGACAACACTTTATCAAAAAACCGTTGTCGATTATGTGTTATTGAATCCAAAAATTCTAGTAGTGGTTTCAGATTTTCAGAATTTTTCCAGCGAGATCTGATGAAGTTTATCGAACTTGGACATGATCTCATGACTAAGTTTGTATCAAATTCATCCTAACAATTCAATCATTCAAACAATTACTTTGATTCAAAAGTCCTTATAGGTTCAACAATCACTTTGATTCATCCAAATGGGGTCAAATTCAATCAACAATCATTCAAACAATTTCAACTAAGTTTGTATCAAATTCAGGTTTCCAATCAAGTTGCCATGATTGGAATGTCCAAGTATGATCATGGAGCCATATACACATATGTTATGCAATGGTTTTCCCCATACTTGGTCACCGAAGTGATTATTATCTTGTCAACTTAATTTCTCAAGGGATGCATTGATATTTTGAGAAATTTAGTTGATCCTAACATCTCACCCCATATCTAGCAAACAAAAATGTTTTGTTAAACCTTATAGTTCATGTGAGATGTCCCCAAAGTTACCCAATTGATTCCCAACAATTTCGAAATAATCATGAAGGGTTTAAATGCATTTTGAAATTCATGAAGCGCGACACATTCCCAACTCCCGTCTTAGGAAACTAAATTCATTTTCGGGGAGTGGTTTAGTGAAAATGTCAGCTAGGTTTGATTTGGACTCTACATGCGAGAGTACAATATCTCCCCTAGCTACATGATCCCTAATGAAGTGGTGACGCACCTCAATGTGTTTGGTCCTAGAATGATGGATTGGATTCTTGGTTTGGTTAATTGTGCTAATGTTATCACATAACACTTGCACACCCTTGTAACTCAATCCATAGTCCTCTAAAGTATGTGTCATCCACAACAATTGCGATACGCTCTCTCCCATGGCGATATATTCTGCCTCGGTCGTGGAGAGAGCAACACAATGTTGCTTCCGAATTGACCAACTTACTAAGGACGAACCTAAGAATTGGCAACCCCCACTTGTGCTCTTCCAGTCCAACTTACATCCAACATAGTCGGAATCCGTATAGCCAATTAAATCAAATGATTCGGTACGGGAGTACCATAGACCGACTCCTATTGTGCCTTTAAGATATCTCAAAATTCTCTAAACAGCGATTAAATGAGACTCCTTGGCACAAACTTGATACCTAGCACACATACCAACAGCGAAAAGAATATCAGGTTGACTAGCTGTGAGATATAGCAAACTACCTATCATACTTTGATATTGAGTCAAATCAACGGGTTTACCACTATCATCATTGTCTAATTTTGTGTTTGTAGCCATGGGAGTGGTTACCTCTTTTGAATCACCCATGTTAAATTTTCGAAGCATTTCTTGTGTGTATTTTGATTGGTGCACATGGATACCATCGCGAGTTTGCTTGATTTCAAGTCCAAGGAAGAAAGTCAATTCTCCCACTAGACTCATTTCAAATTCACTCTCCATGTGTCCAATGAACTCATTTAAATAGCCCCTATTGTTTGAGCCATAAATTATGTCATCGACATATACTTGGGCTACAAAAATATTGTCACCATCTATTCGTAGAAATACTGTAGGGTCTATTTGGCCTCTAACGAAGCCCTTTTCAATGAGGAATGTCGACAACCTCTCATACCAAGCTCGGGGTGCTTGTTTAAGGCCATAAAGTACCTTTTTGAGCTTGAACACATGGTTTGGAAATTCAGAATTCTCAAACCCCAGAGGTTGTTCGACGTAGACCTCTTCTCTAATCAAACCATTTAGAAAGGCCGATTTGACATCCATTTGGTATAATTTGAAGCCATGATGTGCTGCAAATGCAAGCATCAATCGAATGGACTCTAATCGTGCCATGGGAGCATAGGTCTCATCATAATCAAGGCCTTCAACTTGACTATAGCTCTTGGCTACTAAGCGTCCCTTGTTTCTAATGATTTCTCCCTTATGGTTCAATTTGTTCTTGAAGACCCATTTGGTTCCAATGATGGTGGTCTTCTTAGGTCAAGGGACTAAGTCCCAAACTTGACTCCTTTCGAATTGACCTAGTTCATCTTGCATTGCAATAATCCAATCGGGATCATTTAATGCTTCATCAATTTTTCTAGGTTCAATTTCGGAAATTAGGGCAACTTCATTAGCCTCATTCCGGAAGAATGATCAAGTTCTAACCCCATGATGGATGTCTCCAACAATTTAGTCTTGGGGATGACTAGAGGCTAATCTAGTTTGCCTTGGTGTTGGTGGTGCTTCTTGAATGGGTTCACTAGACACAAGTTCAGCCTCAGGATCTAGCTGATCTATGGATTGTCTAGGCTCACCGTCATCGGATTAATCACCATCAACAACATTTGGACTTTCATTCAAACTTAGTCTCCTAAGTTCGAATTGGACTTCATCTTCTGGTTGACCATTGACTTTTGGAATTTCTTCAAATACAACATCAGAAGACTCCTCAACCAGTCTAGACTTCTTGTTGTAGACTCGATAGGCTTTACTAACCAGGGAGTACCCGACTAGTATCCCTTCATCAGCCTTCGCCATGAACTTTCCAAGATGATCCTTGGTGTTTAGAATGAACACCTTACAACCAAACACCTGAAGGTGTTTAACCGTAGGTGGGTTTTCCAAACCAAAGTTCATGGGGAGTCATTCCTAAAAACCTATGAATGAGAACCCGGTTTTGCACATAGCAAGCTGTATTTACAGCTTCAGCCCATAAGTAACTCGGGAGTGAGTACTCATTAAGCATGCTTCGTGCAGCCTCTTGTAGAACACGGTTCTTCCTTTCTACAACACCATTTTGTTGTGGTGTTCTAGGAGTAGAGAATTCATGTCTATAACCTCTATCCTGACAAAATCCCAAAAACCTTTGATTTTGAAATTCACCTCCATGATCACTTCTTATTGTCTTAATAGTTAATGATTTCTCATTTTCAACTCTTCTACAAAAAGAAATAAAAACATCTAAGGTTTAGTCCTTATATTTTAAAAAGTAAGTCCATGTATATCTAGTAAAGTCATCAATGATCACAAAGCAATATCTACTTCCATTCAATGATATGATAGTACTACAATCAAATAGATCCATGTGAAGTAAATCTAATGCAGTAGAAGTACTTACATCGCTTTTACCTTTATGTGCAGATTTTATTTGCTTACCCATTTGACATGCATCACAAAGTTTATCTTTTTCGTACTTGATGCTTGGTAAGCCACGAACCAATCCCTTGTTGGCCAACTTCTGGATGTTTTTCATGTTCACATGTGCTAGCCTCCAGTGCCAAAGGGTGGACTCTTCTTCTTTTGACATGAAACACTTAGCAGAAACATTAGTAGCACTTTTAAATGAAACTTGATAAATATTGTCTACTCTTGTTCCTACTAGTACCGTGTCCAAGGTGTCATGTTGTCTAACTAGACATTGACTTGGTTGGAAATCAATTGTGTAACCCGTGTCACACAATTGACTCACACTTAAGAGATTAAATTTCATCCCCTTGACTAGAAGGACATTTGAGATTCTAAGACATTCGGATATTTGAATGTCTCCTATTCCTATGACCTTAAGACTACCATTGTTACCAAATGAAACATTACCTCTACTTTTCTTGTGAAGTGTGGTAAACAATGATCTATCCCCAGTCATGTGTTTGGAGCATCCACTATCAAAGAACCAAGTTGATAAATGCTCCCCCGCAATCATAACCTACACAATTCGAAAAATAGAAGTTTTAGGTACCCAAACCTTGGGACCTAAAGCATCAACTAAACAAGACTTAGACACCCATGCCTTGACAACTTTCTTTTGAACCTTGGGTGTCCTAGATTGTCTCATATCAGTCCTAGACATCAAGGACATGAATGAGGGTTCTTTGGGTCAATAACCAATACCGGCCCTATTGTAGACCGCTCTTAGGGCATTCAAGATCATATCTAGGGTTTTAGAGCTAGTTGAGAACTTCTCAAGAATATTCTTGAGTCTCTCAACTTCACTCTTCAATGATTGGTTTTCCTCTACTAGTAACTCATCATGCAAGTCATCTACTTCCTCAACCCTAGAGGATTTCAAGTTTTTAACTTCAAGTTTCAATGATTTAATCTCATCTTCTAACAATTCAACATGCAAGTCATCAATGTTATCATCTCTAGATAATCTCAATTGATCAATTTCTAATTGCAAAGCTTTAACCTTATTTTTTGACTTCTTAAGCATACTAGTTAAACATACAATTGCTCTATAACACTTTTCAAGTTTGGGAGAAGTTACCTCATCATCATCCGAAGATGATGAAGCCGCGTTTGATGAGTTGGTAGATTCATCACTGCTCTCTTGATCTCCCAATGCCATGAGTGCCACATGCCTTGTGCTCTTCTCCTCCTTCTCTTCATCGGATGAGCTAGAGGATGACTCATCCCAAGAGGCCTTCAAGGCCTCCTTCTTCTTCTTGAATTTTTCTTCTTTCTTTTTGGATTTCTCCTCCTTCTTCTTTAGTTTTGGACATTCATTCTTGAAATGCCCTTTCCTACCACACTCAAAGCAAGATGCATTAGTCTTATCAAGTTTAGCTTCACTAGAGTTACCTCTACTCTTGAAGCGTCGACCCCTTGTCATCATTCTTCTCACAATGTTCGCCATCTCGGAGGAAGAAGAGCCGCTGCCATCTTCCTATGAATCGGACTCGAATTCGGAAGAGGATGAAGATGAAGAGACCTCCTTCTTCTTCTCCTTCTTCTTCTTGTTTGACCGGTCCCCTGCAACTAAAGCAATCCCATTGTCCTTGGGGCCTTTGTTAGCCATTTCATGCAATTCCATCTCACAAAATAAATCATCTAACTTTACAATGAATAGATCCTTGGAAACTTTGTAGGCATCCACCATGGATGACGACAAAGCATTCCTTGGAAAGGCTTTCAAGACATACCTCACAAGGTCATGATTCTCGACCTTTTCATCAATCGAATGAAGCCCATTGAGGACTTCCTTGAACCGGCTATGAAGCTCACTTACCGATTCATTCTCCTTCATGGAGAGATTTTGGAGTTGGTTGAGGAACAAATCCCTCTTTGCGATTCTTGAGTCTCGGGTGCCCTCGTGAAGCTCAATGAGTTTGTTCCACAAGTCCTTTGCACTTGTGAAAGGACCAACCTTGATGAGTTGGTCTTTGTTCATGCCACATTATAGAGTAACAACCGCCTTCGCGTCGGCTTCACTCTTCCGAGTTTGTTCGGCAGTCCACCGCCATGATTCGAGTTCTTTGCCTTCATCATCCTTAGGAGGGGTGAATCCCTCCTTCACTGCGAACTAAGTATTGATGTCCATCTTCAAGTAATACTCCATCTTTGATCTCCAATATTGAAAATCAACGCCATCAAAGAAAGGAGGTCAGGTGGTGGAAAATCCTTCTCGCAACGCCATCTTGTTGATAACTCTCGGATGTTAGCCGTGAACAGAGCCCCTAGCTCTGATACCACTTGTTGGAACCCGGATGGCTAGAGAGGGGGGGGTGAATATAGCCAATCACTTTGACCTTTGGCACAAATCGAATTTCTGCACTCAAACTTATCAGTAGCACAGCGGAAGAAATAATCACAGAGTAAGCAGCAAACAGAAAACGAAAGCAAAGCAGACACACTAGCAAGATCGCTAACAAGGAGGGTTTACAAGGTTCGGGGATAACTTGCCCCTACTCCTTGGCGTGCCCTTAAGGTGGGCGATCCCTTGATCGTCGGCAGATCAAGCCCCGGTTAACACCGGATAGAAGACAACCTCCTTCTCGGTGGAGAAACCTATCCACAGCGTTTCAATCATAGATTTAAATTTAAGCACAAAGAAACAACAAGAAGGATCTTACTCAAGCACTTAGCAAAGACAAGAACACAGCAAGCTTTCCTGAGCTCCACCCAGCGGCGATCTCACGCAAGAAACCCTTCCTCGTGTCTTCCCGCTGTCGGACTCCAAGCCTCTTGTTCTCTCCTTCAAGCATTCAAGTACTGAATGATTGCTTCTCAGATTCTATTGCTTGCCCAAGATGATGACCTTCAGAACGTGCAAGCTAGATGTGGAGAACACAAGGCGCAGCAAGAACTTAGTTCGTGAACTCTGCTTCATCGAAGCCTTCTTCCGGCCTTTTGTTTCTCCACTCAGCACCAGTACAACATCTCCTGCAGCCTCCAGCTGCTTCCCTGCCAACGCAGCTACCACTGAGCCCTCCCTGGATTTCTTGAGCTCTCCTCAGCCAAGCTCCAGTCAGCAGCTCCAGTCTGCAGCTCCTGCCGTTGCAACCTGAGATGGAAAACGGACAAACCTGCTCCAAGGAAAGCCTCCATTGACTTCTCCTTGAGTGTTTGAATCCTCCCCTGTCACCTGCAGCTTAATTAGTGTGCTAGAGCAGCATATCAAACAGCATATCATATATCAGATGTTAGCGCAGAGAATTGGATACGTTCAGACGCGATCAGAGCGTCTGACAGTGCATTTTAAATTAAAGTGATCGGTCATCGGACCGATCAGAGCGCCTCCTGATCGATCACCAGACCGATCAGGCTGGGTCCAGACCGATCAGGCTCCATCCTGATCGGTCTCCAACGCTCAATTAGAAATCGCGACTTCTTTGGAACTCTCCTAGATCGATCACCAGATCGATTCCAGGTTGTGGATCGATCACCCGACCGATCCACCCTTTTATCAGGCGATTTCTGAGCTTCGCAGTCCAGACCACCTGATCGAGCACCAGACCGATCAGGAAACCTCCTGATCGGTCTCCAGACCGATCAAGTAGTGACCAGTCCGATCAGGCTCCGTCCTGATCGATCATAGTGAGGAACCTGCGATGCTGGAGCGTTCTCCAGAACGATCTGAACAGTGATCCTGATCGGTCACCAGACCGATCAGGGGCAGTTCATCAAGGGAATTCAACCTCACTGTTTGTTCCCTGATCGGTCACCAGACCGATCAGGAGCAAAGCAATGGGTGAAACGCGTACTCCCTGATCGGTCACCAGACCGATCAGTCGTCGCTAGATCGGTCACCAGACCGATCCACGAAGGAGCACCGTGCCAACTCCCTGATCGGTCACCAGACCGATCCAGGGGCTCCAACCTAGCCCTCCAAGCTAGGGTTTCATCCACCTTAGCCCT
>JAGFNQ010007699.1:43471-108367 GCA_024364735.1 Boesenbergia rotunda | reverse complement strand
CTATATCAGGACTCCACTGTTCTTAGTAATCTTCATATGCTTTAAGAACCTTCTTAACTAGACAGCTTCTTGTACAACTACTGCAAAAATCACATACTCAACCTCTATTATCGACAACGCTACACAAGTCTGTTTCTTGCTATTTCATGTGATAACGTCACCATTCAGCAAAAAATTATAGCCAGATATGAATTTTCTGTCATCAAGGTCCCCTTCCCAATCTCCATCTATATAGCCCTTCAGTCTCAACTTTGATCCTTGGAAGCATAAACAATAATCTGTTGTCCCTTTGAGATATATGAATATCCTTTTCACCGCTTTCCAGTGTCTCGATCCTGAACTTGATTGGAAACGGCTAACTAAGCCACAGTATATCTTATATTAGGATGAGTAGACGACATAGTATATATTAAACTATCAATGACATTGGCATATGATTTATTCTTCATATCAGCTACCTCTTCAGGAGTCTTGGGAGATATATTTTTGCTTAGAATAACACCTTTTACTGTAGGTGTTTGTTTAATATTACAATCTGACATATTGAAGTATTGTAGCATTTTAGTGATATAAGCTTCTTAGGACAAACCCAAAAGCCTTTTTGATTGCACATGAATGATCTACACTCCTAAGATGTACTCAACTTCTCATATATCTCCCAAAAGTCTTGGGAGATATATTTTTGCTTAGAATAACACCTTTTACTGTAGGTGTTTGTTTAATATTACAATCTGACATATTGAAGTATTGTAGAATTTTAGTGATATAAGCTTCTTAGGACAAACCCAAAAGCCTTTTTGATTGCACATGAATGATCTACACTCCTAAGATGTACTCAACTTCTCATATATCTATTATGTCAAATTGCGATGAAAGTCAAAACTTGACTTCTATTACAAACTTTAAGTCACTTCTAGCTATTAGCATAACATTAACGCATAATGATAAAATGACAAACTTTCCTTTTTCCTTCTGTAGGTAAACACAATGATCCTCATTGATCATTTCGAAACTATAAGATAAAATGACTTTATTGAATCTTATGTTTCATTGTCTTGACGCCTGCTTTAGCCCATACATAGACTTCTTAAGTCTACATACTTTATTCTCTTAACCCTCAGCTATATAATCTTCTGGCTGTGCTATATAGATTTCGTCGCCAAAATTATTATTAAGGAAAGTCATATTTACATCCATTTGATATAATTCTAAGTCAAAATGTGATACTATAGCTAGAATGACACGTATTGACACAAACTTCACAACTGGAGAGAATGTCTCTTCAAAATCAATACCCTCTATTTGGGCATATCCTTTTGCAACTAAACAAGTTTTGTATCAATTAATTGACCCATCCGCTTTCTTCTTAATTTTGAGAATTCACTTATTCCCAATAGCCCTTCGGCCCGAAGGAAGATCAACAAAGTCCCAAAGTTGATTTTTTCTCATGGACTCCATTTTCTCATCCATTGCAACTTTCTATTTCTCCTTAGCTGAGTATTTCAATGCTTTCTCAACTATTTGAGGTTCCTTATAATCAACTGGAAGAATAATTAATGTCTCATTCTCAATGACAAACATTCTTCGAGGAATAATCTGACGACTACTTCTTCATAGGTTAAACTATTGAGAAACTAACTTATTTATAGGCAATTCATTCCCACTAGGTTGACTAGATTCAGACATCCCTTGTGATTCCTGATTCGTTGATAAAGGAACAATATCTTTCTTCTCTATTGCAAATAGAGGAATCAATTTATCAACTTCACCTCTTTTTGGGAACTCAGTTTCGAGAAAAGTAACTATTTCAGAAATGATTCCATCTTGTCGCTCACCAATGAAAATATAACCCTTGGAGGTATCATAATATTTTACAAAGATACACTTTCTACCCCTGGGTCATAATTTTCTATATTTGTGAGTTGTATCATGAATATAAGTAGCTAACTCCCAGGATCTCAGATTACTCATATCTGATTTTTTGTCTGTCCAAAGTTCATATGGAGTAGTTGGAACAGATTTAGAAGGCACTCGGTTAAGTATGTAGGTTGCAGCTAATAAAGCATCTCCCCAATAGGAGATAGACAAATTAGCTTAAGCCATCATTGATCTAACCATTTCGAAAAGAGTTCGATTTTTTCTTTCAGCAACTTCATTTTGTTGTGGAGTTCTAGGGATAGTTAGTTGTCTAATAATCCCTTTCTCATTACATATTGTCTTGAACCGATCAGACAAATATTCACCTGCACGGTCAATGCGAAAGGTTTTAACCTTACATTCCAATTAATTCTCAACTTCGTTCAAATAATGATTGAAGCAATCTAATGCTTCAGATTTATAAGAAATCAAATACACATGACCAAAACGCGTGAAGTCATTAATAAATGTAATGAAATAAGAACTTTCATGTCTAGCCTTCACATTCATTGGACCACAAATATCTGAATGAATCAATTGTAATGGTGATTCAGCTCTAATAGTCTTACCAAATGGTTTCCTAGTTGCTTTTCAAGCAAGACAATGCTCACATATAGATAAGTCAACTTTCACACGAGTGTCGAGCAGACCATCTTTGACTAATCTATTCATTCTTTCTTGTCCTATATGTCCCAATCTTACATGCCAAACTTCATCATTAACATCAGCATCTCTAGCATCTCTAGTAAGAGCAATGTTTGAAAAATAATTATTATTTCCACAATTAACATCTAGTTCTATATTAAGAACCATAAAACCATTTGATACATAATCATATCCAATTAAGATAGAGTTAATTTTTATTTCCACACAACGACTATAAAAGTTTATACAACAACCCAATTTAAGAAGGCAATTAATGAAAACCAAATTTTGTCAAATCTCAGGAGCATACAGGACATCATGTAAAAAAAAGTACCTCCACCACGAATGTTGAGTTTCCAAGTGTTATTTCCTTTGACTTCAATTCTTGCATTATTTCCCACATATATCCACTTATTGGTTCGTTACTCCTGTATCTATAATCCACAAGGATAAGAATCAGCTAATAATACTGAACTAGCAACATAAAACTCATGAAAAGAAGATAAACATGGATCTACCTTTTTCGACTCAGTACATTCCCGAGCAAAGTGACCCTTCTTGCCACAGTCATCGCAAGTCAGCTTGCTTTTAGATTTTTTTTCCATATCCTTCCTTTCTTCTTGATTGGGTATTGTACAATAGTAGCACTAACTTCTTTTCCCTTGCTTTTTTCCTTTCTTAACCATTTTTTCTTATTCTTAGATCGAAAACCTTTAGCTACAAAAGCTTATTAAAAAAATCCTTATGGATTCTATTTTCTCCACCTCCAATTCAATATGGCGTGAGACATCATTGATACTCTCACTGTGAGTAAGGTTCTGTTTCATTGTTTCCCAAGAATCAGGATGGGAATGAATAACTGTCTGAACCTGTTGTTCATCGGTTAACTCATGACCAGTAACCTTTAGCTCCCGAATCATATTCCCCATTTCCCCAGATATTGGGCTATGGTAACATTCGAGCGCTTTTTACAACTGTCAAACTTGATTGTCAATTGGCGAAGCTTGCTTAAAGTAACTCCATTGTATTTCTCTCTCAGGGTTACTTAGACAGTATGAGCTGATGGTAATTGCTCATATTCAAATACCAGGTCGTCTACATTGAACTAATCAATATCCCCTTAGTAGTAGAGTCCTTTTTCTTCCATGCCTTATAGGAATCTATATCAAGTTTATGCTATGTTGTTGAACCATTAGCATGTTCTTCCATGAATTGATTCAGTCTCTAAAACTTCTTATTCCTCAAGAACATATTGTATCTTGAGATGTCATATTTTATAGTTATCCCTATATAATTTCTCTCCCTTGTTGAATTCGGCTATGATGTTTTTAGTTGCCATGATCTATCATAAATAAACATATTATTCAGTGATTCAATGTATTTCATATGTACATAATTTATGATTGACTCAATGTAAATTTGAGTTGGTTTACGAAATCAAGTGGTAACTGTGTTTCTACTCGTCAGTCGTATGATCCAATCTAATCAACATTGATCAATTTTATTATATACATCCCATCAAAAATGAACTAATGAACTAATCATTTATAAAAAAAAATAAACTAATCATTTTCAAGTCAGTTAACATATAACATAACTTTTTCATTAAAATATAGTATTGTTCGTATATAAGAACAGTCTATACTATATGACTTTATTAAATGAGCTTATTCGGTTCGTACACGACGACAATAACAACAGAATTTAATAAACTAGATAAGCCGATATTATTCCCATAATAAAAAATACTATGACAGTGGTCATCACTCTCTCATTCATCTCAAATCGGCCAGTTTCGGAATGTTCCAAAGTTTCTATAGGATCTTCCTCAAATATCTCAGAATCTTCCTCAAACATTTTAAGATCTTCCTCAAATATTTCAATGTCTTCCTCTGGATCTTACTCACATTCTTCAGGATCCTGTTCTGGGTCTTCCTCAGAATCTTCTAAATTCTCTAAAAACTTATAGCGAAGTAGCTGCTTACATAACTTAGTATATAAGATACGACATTTATAGCATCTCCATATTTGGTGTGCTACTTCTCTTGCACGCTTTGGCAACGAATGAATCAATGTCCCGATTCTGTAGTCATCGAAGATTGGAAACTCTTCCTGCTCGAGTTTCCAAAATAACCGATCTAGCCTTCTTATATTTCCTTAGATTTCGAGAACCAGACTATATTTAACCTCCTCTATCTGCTCCATTAGCTTATTGCATCGCTCATTATGACGGGTCATGGTGCATATCTCACGCGACATCTTGAATTAAAAAATAATATTATCAATACAAAATCGTCAAACTAGTAACAAAATTGGTTTATTTCAATTCACACATATACATAGAAAAAGCACACAAGTAAATAAGAAAATTAATTTTTTTTTATTTGAGGAGCTACAATTGACTAACGCACTGGGTCGATCAATTTGGATGCTCTATTGTTGTTGTTTCACCTAAGCCCATTTAAGTTTACGTTCGACCTATTGATCAAATTAGTTAGTTCGGTTCAGGTTTCGATCAAATTAGTTTGGTTAAACCAACCAATAGTTTAAACTAGACCTGGTCTGATTAGACCAACCTAATCTGATTAAACTAACTAATGATTTAAATGAGGTCTAAGTCTAATTGGATAGATTGGTTCAAATCAATTGAATCAGATTTAAAAATAACTACCTTTATATCAGATTTAAAAATAACTACCTTTATAGCTTAGTGGTAGAGCATTAGTCTTGTGTATCAAGGTCTGTATTTCAATTCTGAATGTGGTATTTTTCTTGCCTTTTTATTTTATTTATGATTATTATTATTTTTAATATCAATTTAAATCAAACTCAAACTTAAGCCCAAATCCATGAAGCACAAAGCTTAATCTTAATTGAACAGCTAATCATGCATAAACAAAAAACTCATGATCGAAGCCTCTTTTGGTCACTTCAGCAAACGTGTTCTCCTTTTGTTTTTTGTTTTTTTAATAATTAAAAAAAATGCCTAAGTAGGGCCCCTTTTTTTTCGGCCGTTTCATCTTCTTCTCCGCCGTCTCAACTCACACACCTCTTCTTCTGCCATCCATTGACAGTAGTCTGCCACCGGCTTTCCCCCGCTAAGACTCAATCATTGTCCATGGGAGGTAACAATAATTCAGTTGCAGTCCTCGCAACGGACTAGTCTTTTTCATCGCCGAGCAATGGTAGTATGTTGCGATCTCTCCTAGTGATAGTAGAACATGACGGAGACAAATTCCGTGGGTGCGTGGTAATTGTTGCGATTGAATTTTGGTAATAGCCGTTGAACACGACTCAACATGATTTCACCCATTAAACAGAGCAAACAGAGGTCATGGGTAATTTTATGCTCTTTCAATCTTACACGCTCGAATATCATTGCTAGATCTATTGCATGAAATACAAGATCAAAATAATAAATACTTACAATGATCTTGAGAAGAAACGGTAGAAGACTCGGAGAACTCACCATCTGGAAGAAGGTCACGATAACGAACACTTATAAATCCATGAACCTAATATCACTCTATGATAATGCATGAGTTGTTCTTATCTCCTCTTGTTCTTCTTTCAGATTGACTTGGGCGACCATATATAAGAGTGCAAAGACTCTTCCCATTCTTTTATAAATGGAGGAATTAATTGGATTGAAATAGAAAAGAAAAGGATACTTTCTCGTCTTCCTAACTCCAACGGAAAGAACACCGTTTTTTTTTAAAAAAATTGTTAAATATCTAACTCGTAATTTAATATTAACATGTATTAGAAGGCGCAAAAGAAATTTAAATATTAATATTTTATATCTTACAAAATATTTTTAAAAATATTATTAAAAACTAGACTTAAATTTTTAAAAAAAAAATAGTTTAGGCTTATATAGTTCAAACAATGATAATAGATAACATTCACAAAATCCATTTAGGAAAGTTTAAGATCCCATGAATGAATATGCTCCAAAATACATTAAATGACAGTAACGATGGATACCTAAGCAACACAACTGAGGGTACCTTCAATATAAGATTTATAATAGTTTTGTAAAATTAAAAAAGCTAAATAAAAAATCTTAAATATTATAGAGATGAGATTTGAGATTTATAATTTAAGAATAATAGTGAAAATGCAAACCTTTCTTTTGTTTGGAATTGATGTCATATATATATGGAGCTATGTAATTGCATATTATGAATTGGATCATAAAAAAATTTCATTTAGAACTCTAACCATTAAAAATGTTTCAATAAATTTTCATATTATTAATGTGGTATATTAGGATCATGAAAAAAAAAACTCATTTAGAATTTTAACTATTGAAGATGTTCTTACTGTGGAGAAGAAATAATTAAGACACTCAAGTATCATTAAACACGAGGCAAGGGGAAGCATCCTCCTCAGTGTGGATTTTTTTTTAATTAGTAGTCAATGGTTGCATCGCAGAGGAGTTGGAACAATTTCCCTTTCTCATAAAGGGAATGATCATGAAAGATTATTGTGAATTTCTTGGACACATTTAATTATTCCCATTTCATCTAATTTGAAGCACTAAGAGATGTTTTGTATATATATATAATCCTGATGGTCGGGCTTAACCTGATTAATTTTGGAAGATAGATGGTCTTATCTTTAATTTGCCAACTAAATAAATATAGAACAAAACTTATGCACTCTAGAAATCAATCTCTAGGGTATTCATCTTGTTCATTAATTCTTTTTGTTCCGGAAGGAAGGAATCAACGTCGACGGCCAGTCACTAGGGTTCTGTCCATACGGACACTGACGATTGAAGAAGAAGTCACACCCTGCGAGATTAACACGAGTGTTAGGGGAACACGCCGGAGGTTGCCCGGTGGAGTCCACTCCGATGCTCAAGTCAGTGTCTCGATGGAGAAGATGAAGGAAAGGTAAAACAGTAGGTATGTAGTCAAGAATGCATAACCCCCCATACCAGAGGAGTTGGAGTACCTTTTATACCTGCAGCGGTCATCCACGAGTCTCCACGACCTTCGTCACGTCCCCTTGATTATCGGTTAATGGATCATCCTGATAACGGTCCCCACAGTTCTTCAATCTGGGTCATTGCGACAATTAAGGCTCTGATGGCAGCTTATTATGGGTCGTAATTACTTCATAATGATGGATTACGATGACTCGCCGATCCGAGGAAAACAGACCTCTGCTTGAGTGTTCCATGGACCCCCTGTCCCGAGGTGATCTCGAGGTTGTTTGGCCCGGAGGTCCCGGGCATTCCTCTCCCCGAGGTACTCTCGGGGACTTTCCTCCTGAGGTGAGCTTGAGGGTGTGTATTTTTGAAGTTATCTTCGGGGTTATACCTACTTGAGTTGGTCTCTGAATTCCCTTTCCCGAGAGGATCTCGGGTGTCACAACAAAAGAGTCGTTCCGATTTGGTATATTTCACCACATAGCTTTTTTAGTCTCCGTGCCCACCATGGGCCTTCAACCTCATCACTTTTATTATTCATTTGAGTACTTTACTACACCGACATTAAGAGTAGCGAGTCAATGAAGAAGACTTGGGACTGTTCTTGATGAAAGAAAGTTGAGGGTGGCTCTAATTCAACCCTACTTAAGATGCTCAATTATATTTTTTGCTTCCGGGGCCATGATACAGTGGTAGGGTAGCTAGTCGTTAACCCAGATATCCATAGTTTGATCCCCAACTACGGCGCATTTTACAAGAATTTTTCCTCCAAATGGGATGCGAACCCTGGGACACTGGGCTTCTAGACTGCCACCGCGAACGCTTTCCTGGTGACAGGTAGGAAACTTCTGTGAAACCGAGTCGATCATCCTATGTTCAATTTATCTGCTACCTGATTCGTCATTTTTCAATTATACTTTTTTTTAATAGTATAATTAAATAAGTACAATCATCTATGTACATATGTTTATTGAGCAATTTACCAAAGGGCGTACCCAAATATTGGTATTTATCAAAAGGCGTACCATGGTTTCATTGTTACTAAATAACGTACTTATATTAGTGAACTTCCTCTTATACCCCTTCTGTCAAAGTACTGCATGTCATTTTCATTTTCATTTTCTTTCTCTTTTTCAATAACGAATTTTGAGACATTTAAAAATATTTTTTCAGACTTTTTATTTTAAAATAATATATTATGGAATCGGATAAAAAACGTACGATAAAAATCAAAAAAATATTTCAATTAAAAATATATCTCAATTAATAATTTAATATTTTTTAAAAATATAAATAAATTATTTTTTATATTAGATTAATATAAATTAATATATTTAATAATATTATTAAATATATTAATATATAAAAAACTTTAAAAAAAGTTGAAGTTTTTTTTTTAATTTCAAACAGTGTGGGCCTGAAATATTTAGCGTGGGCCTGAAATATTTTATTTCAAGCCCTGCGAGGCCCTGCGAGGGCCTAAAATATTTTATTTCAGGCCCAACGTGGGCCTGAAATAACTCAGGGCCTGAAATCTTGCGTCGAATTGAAATCATGTGTTATGATAGGTTTTTTTACGTAGGTCTAAAACTTAAAGAAACATCTCTTTATATTTTTGAAATCACAATAAAAATTATTGAGAAAGACTACCTACAAAAGGAATTCTAATTAATATAAAATAAGGATTATATTAAAAATGAACATATATCGATTTTTTGAATAAAAAAGTCAAAATTAATTATTATATTAATTTAAATATTATATATTATATTAATATATTTAATTTTTATAAGTTTTGATAGGAGGGCCTGAAGACATCTGACTTCAGGCCCTCCTTAGGCCTGAGTTAGATGACTTCAGGCCCTCCTTGGGCCTGAAGCATCTGCGTAAATAATTAATTTAATCAAAATAATTAATTATAAAAAAACTTCTAATGATTATTTTTGGTGTCCAAACTTCTAATGATTATAAATTATGTTGCAATAGGAGTTTTCTAGGTCTATTAGTGGGTTTCGCTCAAAACCCACTGATATTTTTTTAGAAATCCAGATATGAGAGGTCCATCAGTGGGTTTTGCTCAAAACCCACTGATGGAACTAAACTACACCTATTGCTTTGGGAAAAATAAAAATTTGATGTTTGGACACCTAAAATATTTTCTCCAACCTCAACCCTAACTTTTGATAATGATATTTCAGAAATTCAGATATGGGAGGTCCATCAGTAGGTTTTGCTCAAAACCCACTGATGGAACTAAACTACACCTATTACTTTGGGAAAAATAATAATTTGAGGTTTGGACACCTAAAATACATTCTCCTAACTCTACCCTAACTATTGATAATGTTTTTTCAGAAATATAGATATGGGAGGTCCATCAGTGGGTTTTGCTCAAAATCCACTGATGGAAGAACTAAACTACACCTATTACTTTGGGAAAATTAATAATTTAATAATTTTTAAAAATATAAATAAATAATTTTTTATATTTGATTAATATAAATTAATATATTTAATAATATTATTAAATATATTAATATATAAAAAACTTTAAAAAAAGTTGAAGTTTTTTTTTAATTTCAAACAGTGTGGGCCTGAAATAACTCAGGGCCTGAAATCTTGCGTCGAATTGAAATCATGTGTTATGATAGGTTTTTTTACGTAGGTCTAAAACTTAAAGAAATATCTCTTTATATTTTTGAAATCACAATAAAAATTATTGAGAAAGACTACCTATAAGAGGAATTCTAATTAATATAAAATAAGGATTATATTAAAAATGAACATATATCGATTTTTTGAATAAAAAAGTCAAAATTATTTATTATATTAATTTAAATATTATATATTATATTAATATATTTAATTTTTATAAGTTTTGATAGGAGGGCATGAAGACATTTGACTTCAGGCCCTCCTTAGGCCTGAAGTCAGATGACTTCAGGCCCTCCTTGGGCCTGAAGCATCTGCGTAAATAATTAATTTAATCAAAATAATTAATTATAAAAAAAACTTCTAATGATTATTTTTGGTGTCCAAACTTCTAATGATTATAAATTATGTTGCAATAGGAGTTTTCTAGGTCTATTAGTGGGTTTCGCTCAAAACCAACTGATATTTTT
Source organism: Boesenbergia rotunda (assembly GCA_024364735.1). Lineage (NCBI taxonomy): Eukaryota > Viridiplantae > Streptophyta > Magnoliopsida > Zingiberales > Zingiberaceae > Boesenbergia > Boesenbergia rotunda. The sequence goes on along the minus strand of JAGFNQ010007699.1, from coordinate 97,744 downwards.
TTAGAAATCCAGATATGAGAGGACCATCAGTGGGTTTTGCTCAAAACCCACTGATGGAACTAAACTACACATATTGCTTTGGGAAAAATAAAAATTTGAGGTTTGGACACCTAAAATATTTTCTCCAACCTCAACCCTACTTTTGATAATGATATTTCAGAAATTCAGATATGGGAGGTCCATCAGTGGATTTTGCTCAAAACCCACTGATGGAACAAAACTACACCTATTACTTTGGGAAAAATAATAATTTGAGGTTTGGACACCTAAAATACATTCTCCTAACTCTACCCTAACTATTGATAATGTTTTTTCAGAAATATAGATATGAGAGGTCCATCAGTGGGTTTTGCTCAAAATCCACTAATGGAAGAACTAAACTACACCTATTACTTTGGGAAAATTAATAATTTAATAATTTTTAAAAATATAAATAAATAATTTTTTATATTTGATTAATATAAATTAATATATTTAATAATATTATTAAATATTTTAATATATAAAAAACTTTAAAAAAAGTTGAAGTTTTTTTTTTTTGATTTCAAACAACGTGAGCGTGGGCCTGAAATATTTTATTTCAGGCCCAGCGTGGGCCTGAAATAACCCAGGGTCTGAAATCTTGCGTCGAATTGAAATCATGTGTTATGATAAGTTTTGTTACGTAGGTCTAAAACTTAAAGAAACATCTCTTTATATTTTTGAAATCACAATAAAAATTATTGTGAAAGACTACCTACGAGAGGAATTCTAATTAATATAAAATAAGGATTATATTAAAAATGAACATATATCGATTTTTTAATAAAAAAGTCAAAATTATTTATTATATTAATATAAATATTATATATTATATTAATATATTTAATTTTTATAAGTTTTGATAGGAGGGCCTGAAGCATCTGCGTAAATAATTAATTTAATCAAAATAATTAATTATAAAAAAAACTTCTAATGATTATTTTTGGTGTCCAAACTTCTAATGATTATAAATTATGTTGCAATATGAGTTTTCTAGGTCTATCAGTGGGTTTCGCTCAAAACCCACTGATATTTTTTTAGAAATCCAGATATGAGAGGTCCATCAGTGGGTTTTGCTCAAAACCCACTGATGGAACTAAACTACACCTATTGCTTTGGGAAAAATAAAAATTTGAGGTTTGGACACCTAAAATATTTTCTCCAACCTCAACCCTAACTTTTGATAATGATATTTCAGAAATTCAGATATGGGAGGTCCATCAGTGGGTTTTGCTCAAAACCCACTGATAGAACTAAACTACACATATTGCTTTGGGAAAAATAATAATTTGAGGTTTGGACACCTAAAATACATTTTCCTAACTCTACCCTAACTATTGATAATGTTTTTACAGAAATACAGATATGGGAGGTCCATCAGTGGGTTTTGCTCAAAACCTACTGATGGAAGAACTAAACTACACCTATTACTTTGGGAAAATTAATAATTTAATAATTTTTAAAAATATAAATATATAATTTTTTATATTTGATTAATATAAATTAATATATTTAATAATATTATTAAATATATTAATATATAAACATATAATAAAAAATTGAAAATTTTTTTTATTTCAAGCTGCGTGGGCATGAAATCAAAAAGATTTCAGGCCCTCCTATCAAAACCTATTAAAATTAAATATATTAATATAATAAATAATATTTAAATTAATATAATAAATAATATTTGGCTTTTTTATACAAAGAATCGATATATATATATATATATATATATATATATATATATATATATATATATATATATATATATATATATATATATAAGCTCATTTTTAATATAATCCTCATTTTTTATTAATTAGAATTCCTCTCGTAGGTAGTCTTTCTCAATAATTATTATTATGATTTCAAAAATATAAAAAGATGTTTCTTTACGTTTTAGACCTATGTAAAAAAAAATCTATCATAACACATGATTTCAATTCGACGCAAGATTTCAGGCCCTGAGTTATTTCAGACCCACGCTGGGCCTGAAATAAAATATTTCAGACCCTCGCAGGGCCTGAAATAAAATATTTCAGGCCCACGCTGGGCCTGAAATATTTTATTTCAGGCCCACGCTGTTTGAAATTAAAAAAAAACTTCAACTTTTTTTAAAGTTTTTTATATATTAATATATTTAATAATATTATTAAATATATTAATTTATATTAATCAAATATAAAAAATAATTTATTTATATTTTTAAAAAATATTAAATTATTAATTGAGATATTTTTTTAATTGAAATATTTTTTTAATTTTTATCGTACGTTTTTTATCCGATTCCATAATATATTATTTTAAAATAAAAAATATGAAAAAATATTTTTAAATATCTCGAAATTCGTTATTGAAAAAGAGAAAGAGAAAGAGAATGAAAATGACATGCAGTACTTTGGCAGAAGGGGTATAAGAAGTTCACTAATATAAGTACGTTATTTGGTAACAATGAAACCATGGTACGCCTTTTGATAAATACTAATATTTGGATATGTCCTTTGGTAAATTGTCGATGTTTATTTAGCATACTAAAGTCCACGTCTATGCTCAAAGCTCAACCCACTTCTAATTTAGGATTCGTCCCTATACACTATAGATAGTCAACAAAGAAGAAATATAATATGAGAGCTATGACTTTTGCCCATAATGGATAATCAACAAGGAGGTGATGCCCCCTTAAGGATGGATATAGTGTGAGCTACAACGCACTCAAGTATGTGTTGATATTTCTAAAACATGAACGATAGAAACAAATTTTGTAAATCTAAACACTTACAGTGATCTGCACTTGGAGAAAAAACCGAAAGACTTTGTCATCCGAAGAACGATCACGAACGAATCGAAAAGCTCTTCATAAGTTCACAAACCAAATCCCTCTTCTGTAATTAGACGAACCAATCTTGAATGTTCTTCTCAATAACCCCTTCTTCGTCATGTGCACTTGGACGAACCTTGCACAATGACCTTATACACACGAGACGAACCCTTTCTCTTTGACCTCGCACATACCTCGCACATAACTTATCTCGTACTATCTCCATTGGCTTGGACGCACACACATAGCATGTCCTCTCTCTTGTCAACCTCTCCCCTCTGCCTTAGAAGCCATATATATATAGGGGTAAAAGGTCTCTTCATATTCCTCCATTAATGGAGGAATATGAATGAGTTGGAAGATGAAGAGGAAGGGGTGCATCTTCATCTTCTATAACTCCAACATCTCCCACTCGTCCAAGTCAATTCATATATGTCATCTAGTCACATAGACCATGTAAGAAAGTCACAAAGACCATATAAGAACATTCAATTCATACACCAGGGAAAATGATTCTGCGACAGCAAGCACACTGAGTAATTAATGCTAAGAAAGTTATTACACTTAACTTAGCTGCTCTATAGAACGAATCAGAGATATCAATAACTTGCCTTTACCCCAGATTAAATATTTACATCATATGAACATCTCTAATCCCTCATATGACAACTATGTCAAGAGCATGTTCAACATCTCTAATCAATACATTTATTCATAATTATATTTTTAAGTACTTAACAAAAAATATAACTGGTTGACCAGTGAATAAGTATTTCAGATGTAAATCAATTTTAATCTTCCTTTTTAGCTAAAATATATTCATTCTAATCAGTTGCTTTTCTAGTTATGCTCCATAGACCGAATCATCCATAGCTAATAGGATACACACTAAAGTAGCAGTCACTGATTAAAACTTCAAGTAGACGGCTAAATAGTCAGTTAGGGTAAGATCGAGATTAACTTATAATCTCAAGGGTCTCACATAGTAGAGAAGCAGGGATCCATTCTCCTACTACCATTATTGTCGCTATAGCACATGTGGTATGAATCACATACTATGATGTTTTTCTCTTTACCAAAAAGAGTGCATGTTTTTCTCAAATATTTAACATCGTACAGATTTTGATTTAGACATGTTGAGAACGAGATGGCTAGAGAGGGGGGGGGTGAATATAGCCAACCACTTTTCTTGGAAGAGCTTAGCAATATTTCTGCACTTAAACCATCAGTAGCACAGCGGAAAGAGTAGAAAACAGATTATGCAGAAAATGTAGCGAAAGCGAAACAAAAACAACTAGCAAGATCGCTAACAAGGAGGGTTTACAAGGTTCGGGGATAACTTGCCCCTACTCCTTGGCGTGCCCTTAAGGTGGGCGATCCCTTGATCGTCGGCAGATTAAGCCCCGGTGATAACCGGATATGAAACAACCTCCTTCTCGGTGGAGAAACCTCCCCACAGTTTGTTTCAAACAATAATATAGAATGAGCACAATGAAACAATAAGAAGGATCTTACTCAAATACTTAGCAAGGACAAAAACACAGCAAGCTTCCCTGAGCTCCACCCAGTGGCGATCTCACGCAGAACCCTTCTCCGTGTCTTCCCACTGTCGGACTCCAAGCCTCTTGTTTTCTCCTTCAAGCGCTCAAGTAAACGATGGTTGCTTCTCAATAGCTTGCTCAAAGGTGATGAAGATCGCAAGAATACAGTAAGCAAGTTGTGGAGAACTCAAGGCACGGTAAGAACAGTAATTTCCCAAGTCTATCTTCCACGAAGCCATCCACCGCCCTTTTGATTCTCCACATAGCGACAAGTGACAACATCTCTGTAGCTCCCAGCTACTCATCTACCAACGCCAGCCTCTACTGAGCTATCTCTGGACTCACTGAGCTCCCCTCAGTCAAGCTCCAGTCTCAGCTCCAGTCTGCAGCTCGCCGTTGCAACCTGATATGAGAAAGGGACAAACCTGCTCCAAGGAAAGCTCTCTTTGACTTCTCCTTGAGTGTTTGAATCCTCCCCTGTCACCTGAAACTCAATCAAAGTATTAGAGCAGCAAATCAAACAGCATATCAAATATCAGAGGAAAGTGGCTGCGAATCGGTTGTGTTCAGACGCGATCAAAGCATCTGTCAGTGCAGTTTGAATTAAAGTGATCGGTCACCTGACCGACACAGAGCCTCCTGATCGGTCACCAGACCGATCAGGCAGGTCCCGGATCGATCAGGCTTCGTCCTGATCGATCCCCAACGCTCGATTAGAAATCGCGATTTCTTTGAGATTCTCCTGGACCGATCACCAGACCGATCCCAGGTCGTGGATCGTTCACCTGACCGATCCACCCTTATATTGGGCGATTTCTGAGTTTCGCAAGCTAGACCTTCTGATCGATCAACTGACCGACCAGGGATCTTCCTGATTGGTCAGCAGTCCGATCAGGTCATCCCCAGACCGATCAGGCTACGTCCTGATCGATCTTAGTGAGGAGCCCGCGAAGCTGGATCGTTCAACAGAACGATCTGCACAGTGATCCTGATCGGTCAGCAGACCGATCAGGAGCTGTTCAGCAAGTGAACTCAACCTCACTGCTTGCTCCCTGATCGGTCACCAGACCGATCAGGAGCCAGTCAATGGGTGAAACGCATACTCCCTGATTGGTCACCAGATCGATCAGGAGCAACACAGTAAGTTCCCAACCTCACTGTGTTCTCCCTGATCGGTCACCCGATCGATCAGTCATCGCTGGATCGGTCACCAGACCGATCCACGAAGGAGCAGCGTGCCAAAATCCCTGATCGGTCACCAGACCGATCCAGAGACTCAATCTCAGCCCTCCAAGCTAAGTTTCCATCCACCTTAGCCCTCTAAGCTAGGGATTTTCCATCTAACCCTCCAAGTTGGGAATTTGCACCTAACCCTCCAAGTTAGGACTTTTCACCTAGCCCTCCAAGCTAGGACTTTTCACCTAGCCCTCCAAGCTAGGACTTTTCACCCAACCCTTCCGAGTTAGAACTTCATCAAACCTAGCCCTCCAAGCTAGGCACCTGACCCTCCAAGCCAGGACTTTTTCACCTAATTCTCCAGGATGGGAATTTGCACCTAACCCTCCAAGTTAGGACTTTTCACCTAGCCCTCCAAACTAGGACTTTTCACCCAACCTTTCCGAATTAGGACTTTTCCAACACCTAGCCCTCCAAGCTAGGATTTTCCACACCTAACCCTCCAGGTTAGGATTTTCCAATACCTAGCCCTCCAGGCTAGAATCCTCCATAACATGCCTAATCCCCGATCAGGACTTAATCATAATCATCATCATCATCAACCTAAACTAAAATCGTTGTCAACACCAAAATAACAATTAAGGCCAGACTGCATCAACAAGACATACCTAACGTCTAATCCAAATTCAACTTATGAATTCCAATCTAGCCTTAAACAGGTTTAGTAAATGGTGGGTGCATTTACTTCGATCATTACATAAAAGATCTCATCTTGATACAAAAATCAAGACGACATCAACTTATGAGTATGTCTCTATTCAAACTACATAAATTGTCTCATAAGTAATAGTCTTACCTCTATTTATACTCAACAAATAGAGATGATTGTCCATGTGAGTGGACCAACCTCAGCCTACCAACATGCTCATCGAGACTTTTATCTAAATGTAACAAATATATTCACGCTGAATAGATCATGGCAGTTCATATATATAACAGTCTTTACAATGTGTTACATCTTGCGTAGTCCCAAAGACTTCACATGTCCATGAAATGACTCTTTAGTCAATGGCTTAGTAAAAGGATCTGCAAGCATCACTCATGTAGGGATGTACTCAAGAATTATCTTTTTCTTATCAAAAATATCCCTTACAAAATTGTATTTAATTTCTATGTGCTTGCCTTTACTGTGATATTTAGAATCTTTGGAAAAAGCTATAGCAGCTTAATTGTCACAATACACTGTAACAGGGATCCCACTGTCCTCAGCAATATTTAGATGCTTTAGGAACATTCTCAACCAGACAGCTTCTTGTACAGCCGCTGCACAAGCCACATACTCAGCCTCCATTGTCGACAGTGCTACACAAGCCTGTTTCTTGCTGTTCCATGAAATGACATCTCCATTCAGCAAAAAAATATAGCCAGATGTGGATTTTCTGTCGTCAAGGTCCCCTGCCCAATCTGCACTACGTAGCCCTTCAAGCTCAGCTTTGATCCTTAGAAGCAGAGACAATAATCTGCTGTCCCTTTAAGATATCTGAATATCCTTTTTACTGCTTTCCAGTGTCTCGATCCTGGGTTTGACTGGAAATGACTAACTAAGCCAACAGCATAGCTTATATTAGGACGTGTACACAACATAGTGTACATCAAACTACCAATGGCACTAGAATATGGTCTTTTCTTCATCTCGGCTATCTCTTCAGGAGTCTTGGGAGACATACTTTTGCTCAGAACAACACCTTTCGCTGTAGGTGTTTGTTCAACTTTGCAATCAAACATATTGAAGTGTTATAATATCTTAGTGATATAAGATTTCTTGAGACAAACCCAAAAGTCTTTTTGATCGATCACGAATGATCCGTACTCCTAAGATATACTCAGTTTCTCCCATGTCTATTATGTCAAATTGTGATGAAAGTCAAGACCTGACATCAATCACAACCTTTAGGTCACTTCCAGCTATTAGCATATCATCAACATATAATGATAAAATGACAAACTTTCCTTTATCCTTCCTTAGGTAAACACAATGATCCTCATTGATCATTTCGAAACCATAAGACAAAATGACTTCATTGAATCTTATGTTCCATTGCCTTGACGCTTGCTTTAGCCCATACATAGACTTCGTAAGTCTACATACTTTATTCTTTTGGCCCTTAGCTATATAACCTTCTGGTTGTGTCATATAAATTTTTTCGTCAAGATTACCATTAAGGAAAGTCATCTTTACATCCATTTGATGTAATTCTAAGTCAAAATGTGCTACTATAGCTAAGATGATTCTTATTGACACAAACTCCACAACTGGGGAGAATGCCTCTTCAAAATCAATACCCTCCATTTGGGTATATCCTTTTGCAACCAAACGAACTTTGTATCGATTGATCGACCCATCCGCTTTCCTCTTAATTTTGAGAATACACTTATTCCCAATAGCCATGCGGCCCGGAGGAAGATCGAATAAATCCCAAACTTGATTCTTTCTCATGGACTCCATTTCCTCATCCATTACAACTTTCCATTTCTCCTTAACTGAGCATTTCAATTCTTCCTCAACCGTTCGAGGTTCTTCATCATCAACTGGGAGAATCATTAATGCCTCATTTTCAATGTCAAACCTTCTCCGAGGAATAATCACACGATTACTTCTTCGCAGGTTTGACTGTTGAGAAACTAATTATTGGGGCCGGGTGCATGCCGACGCGGACATATATTGTAATTGTTACATAATTACATGCAGCGAAAACAAAAACATGAATAATTTTCTAAATTATTCTAACACATATCCTAAGCATGCAATGTGTTCACATAATTGTAATATAAAATTTTTGCAGAAAAGGAAATTACTCTACGAATTACCATGCGTAACTTGGAAGAAGGGACGAGATCCAACCGTTAGCGTCCCTTGAAAGCTCTGCCTCTATTCGTATCCACGCCGAGTATCGTCGGGATGACTTCGCAAAGCCACGAGTTTCGTGTTCACGAGAACTACTAGATTCTTCATGAACACGACGAAAACCGAGAGAGTAATCAAATCGAAATACTCACCACCAAGGTTAGCTGAAGAGGAAGATCGTCGTAAGGAAGAACTTCGTCGCCTTGATGCTTCTCCTTGTGCTCACTTCATGAAGAAAGAAGGAAGGCCTATGGCCGGCCAAGAGAGAGGGAGAGAAGAAGAGGAGAGAGCCCAAGCAATTCTTGGATCGATCCTTCCATGGCACCCCTTGGGTCCTTTATATAGGGAGAGGTTTCTTAATTCCCAAGCAAACCTCTCCTTGATTATGGAATAATTTCTCAATCAATCCATAATCAAGGCTCTCATGATCAAGATTCTTTTTATTGATTATGGAATAATTTCTCAATCAATCCATAATCAAGGCTCTCTTTCTTTTGGCATGATTATATATAAAATTTATAAAATAAACCAACCATTGGTTCATTATATAAAAATTTATAAAACAAACCAACCATTGGTTCATTATAAAAATTTATATATATAAAATTTATATAACCTTTTATAAAATAAACCAACCTTTGGTCTATTTTATAAAACAAACCAAAATAGCCTTATCCACTTGTGGTGGCCAAAATTTATACAAAAGAGAATTCATCTTAAGTGGTCAACCAAGTTTTTATCCAAACCATAGGTCCATGGTTCAAAACCGACCAATGGATTAGATTTTGTCATCTTTGATTTATTATAAATTTTTATAAAACAAACCAACTCTTTGGTTTATTTTAATTTATGATAAAATAATCCCATGGATTATTTTAAGCTTATAATAAACCATACCACCTTGGATCAAATCCCTTAATGAATTAAACTTATTTAATTCACCCATTAAGTCTTTAAAAGACTTAGCCATTCTATGCTTCCGATGCGTTTGAAATAAATTCAGTTTTGACTATTGTTTGGACTTACCAAAAATAGTCTATCTCGATTGGAGAATCTAGTTCTCAACTCGTTTTAAATCCTTCGAATTACTCATTATGCGTGTGAATAAATAGACTTTCAATTTATGTTGGCCGACCATAATTAACTAATTAATTATAGAACGATCATGAGTGGCACCTAGTAGTACATCATGATCCCCAATTAATTGAAAGATCAACGGTTGACCTCAGAAATGATTCTGAAACCCTTCAGCAGCTATAATGAATCGTGCCCCATTCCCTTCACCATCTTATACCCACTTAGTTCAGGACATGGTCTATGTGTGTCAGTCCCCACTAGGCTGACTACGTCACACCTAGCCCAAGTAACGTTTCCTCGTCCTATGGATTCTAATTACTCTCGTGTATTTAAGAGATTCATACTCTAAACATGTCATGCTCTGGCCAGAGGCTTCGAGTAACAATCCGACGATAGGCCTCGGGTATACATCTCCTCGCAAGGAGTGGTGAATCCTTTGTAGGCTGTTCAAACATCTTCGGGCACTTCGGCTTATACCCAATCATCCTAGGTCCACACCTCCTTGGATATGCTTGCTTAAGATATCAAAGTATAAGTTTTCATGACCAAGATGACTTGAACACCACAAGTCAAAGGAACATCGCACTTAAGCTGCAGTAAGAACTTCACTGACATATCTATATGTAGACTACCATATGAAGTTTTACAGCCAGTCACTCTAATGAACTAGTTCCCTTAACTAGCATTCATGTTTATTTCCAGACATCTCAATGTCACCAGCCAGTGAGAATCAGTTGATTAGAGAATAACCCATGCTAGTCTCAACAGAATTGATAGTGTCCGTATTTATCAATTTATCGACTAGGGACAATTTCAATACTTCACAATTGCACATGTAGAGATAATCACTAGTTGTGAATTCATCACAAATTCTCTCATGCTGTGAATTATATTGCGGACATTCAGTAAATGAGTTTAATATCTTAATCAAATAATCATGTATACTTATATAGTGAATATTCATTTATTAAAATAAATTATTACAATCATAAGGCGATTGCCTTAGGACACTTCTCTCATATCACTAACAAACTCCCACTTGGCCTAATGCCAATCACTACGATACCCAATACCACAGGCTCTAACATGACCCTCAAACTTACTTTGAGGCAAGGCCTTAGTTAAAGGATCCGCTAAATTCCTTTCAGTGGGAATTTTCTCAATTTGTATATCATTCCTACTTATAATCTCTCTGATCAGATGATAGCGGCGAAGCACAAGTTTGGATCGCTGATGAGACCTTGGTTCCTTTGCTTATGCAATAGCTCCATTGTTGTCGCAGTAAACCGGTATTGCTTCATCAATGGTTGGAACCACACCAAGTTCTGAGAAAAACTTCTTGATCCAGACTGCTTCCTTTGCTGCTTCCGAAGCTGCAATATATTCCGCTTCCGTGGTAGAATCCGCTACGGTGTCTTGCTTGGAACTTTTCAAGCTTACTGCGCCTCCATTCAAAATAAATACGTATCTGGACTGAGATTTGGAGTCATCCTTATCTGTCTGGAAACTGGCATCTATATATCCACGTATTATCATATCACCTTCTCCATATATTAGGAACACATCCTTAGTTCTTCTTAAGTACTTGAGGATTGTCTTGACAGCCGCCCAATGATCCATTCCTGGATCAGACTGGTATCTGCTTGTGATGCTCAGAGCATATGATACATCGGGCCTAGTACATAACATAGCATACATGATAGATCCTATAGCGGATGCATAAGGAATCTTATTCATGCAAATTCTCTCGTCTTCTATGCGCAGACACATAGACTTTGAAAGGTTGATCCCATGCCTGATGGGAAGGTAACCTTTCTTGGATTCCGACATGCTAAACCTTTCTAGCACTCGATCTATATATGTAGACTGCGAAAGACCAAGCAACCGTTTTGATCTATCTCTATAGATTCTAATCCCAAGGATATAGGTTGCTTCTCCCAGGTCTTTCATGGAGAAAGTTTTAGACAACCAAGTTTTAACTGACTGTAAGACTGATATATCGTTTCCTATAAGTAAAATGTCATCGATATATAACACTAGGAATACGACTGCACTCCCACTAACCATCTTGTATACACAAGGTTCGTCAGGATTTTGTGAGAAATCAAACTCTTTGATTGTCTCATCAAAACGGATGTTCCAGCTCCTGGATGCTTGCTTTATGTAGGACCGGTGCCGTCGATAGAGGGGGGGGTGAATATCGATCGTGAAAACTTTCGTAAATATTTCGTAAGACTTCTGGACTCAGAGCGTTAGTGCAGCGGAAACATAAAAATAAAATAAAAGAAAGCAAAACAGGAGACACGGCAGGTTTATTTACTTGGTTCCCAACCCCCCAGGGTCAGTACGTCCAAGGCCTATGTACTCGGCGTTGAGTCCACTAATAGTCTCCTTTCCGGAATTTCTGGAGGCGGAGAAACCCGACTTACAGTGCAATATTACAAGCAATAATAAAGAAAAATAAATACTGTAATTAATTGCAAACCAAGCAAAAATGTGAAGCTCGGCCGATCTGGACCTCCGAAGTGCCGCGCACTTCCTCCTGGAGCCTCCCGGTCGCAGAGCCTCGTCTTTAGCGCGTTGTCATCGATCGGAATGAATAGAATCGCAGTTAGGAAGTCTGTTGGAAGAAGAGGGGTCGAGGCCCCTTATATAGGCCTCCTGGGGGCACCCCGGTCGCTGGGGGCGCCCCGGAAGACTCGGTCAACTCTTATCCTTGCGCCTACCTCGTCGCTGGTGATAAGATGGTTGACCAGGGCGCCCTGGATTCTCCGGGTGCCCCCGTGGAGTCTTATCCTGTGTTCTGGCTTCGAAACAGCAAAACAGCTACTAATCAGGGCGCCCCGGTTGACACCTGTCTTGACTGCATCACCGTACATGCCTGTTTAGTACTTCCTGGGGGCGCCCCCCTTGCTGGGGGCGCCCCCAACACTGGGGCAGCACCCTGCGCTTTGTCTCCGGTTCTTGTTACCTGCAAGATACAAAAACACAAAGCATACATGCATATAATATTAAGCTTAAGGACTTGGTTCGGACTTCGGATTTGCACGCAATCCTAGGTCGAACCGACGCAAACTCTTACCCTCGAGAAAGCGCCTTTCACCTACTCCTTTCAGGAGATGGTTGCCGCCCGGTCCTTCGGGTGGACTTTTGCCTAGCCGCCCTTCTCTAGGTCTTGGATACCAAGCATCCCTTCGCTTGGTGCCTAGCAGCCCTTCGCTAGGTCTTGTTTCCTTGACAGCCCTTCGTCAGGTACCCAGCAGCCCTTCGCTAGGACTTGTTCCCCTGACAACCCTTCGTCAGGTGCCTAGCAGCCCTTCGCTAGGACTTATTTTCCTGACAGCCCTTCGTCAGGTGCCTAGCAGCCCTTCGCTAGGTCTTTTCTTTCTGGCAACCCTTCGCCAGAGCCTAGCAGCCCTTCGCTAGGTCTTTTTCGTTCTGGCAGCCCTTCGCCAGAGCCTAGCAGCCCTTCGCTAGGTCTTAGGGTTTCCATGCCTAGCTTAACTAGGACTTTTCTCAGGCTTAGGTTACTTCTCCTTCGCTCCCCTTTGTCTGTTCAACATATTACTGACTTAAGTACATTGTCAAACATTAAAACACATAAAGGAGAACATCATTGATGCAACTTGCACCAACAATCTCCCCCTTTTTGATGTTTGACAATAACTTAAGTTAGATTGGTTTAAGGGGCTAAATTACTATCCTTGGGATAGAAAAACTAAAAGGTATAGGTTTTGGGAGAGTAAAAAATTTTCTAACTGAAAAAAAAATTCTAACTTAAGCACTCTCTCCCCCTTTGTCATGCATCAAAAAAACATGCATCAATAATAAAAAACTTTGAATTTTTGTTTTGAAAATACTTAGTGCAATTTTGTTTTTAAAAAAATTACATAAATTTGAAAAATGCTCTAGGTTTAAAATATAAGTACTTTGAAAAGATGATTTGTAAGGAGTGCAAGTACTTTTAAAAGATTATTTAAATCCCTTTTTGAAAAAATATAAGTATAATTTTTGAGAAATTAAGTACTTAACAATACATTTGAAAATATTTTTTTTCAAAATTAAGAATATTGGTTTTGAAAGACATAAGTACTTTTTTTTGAAAATATTTTACTTGATTGAGTTTCTTTTCCAGTCTGACACCATCCTAGGAAACCTTGTTGACCACAAGGGCATTTCCTAAGTGTCCTGGAAAGTTTTCAAACAAGTAAATATTATTATAAATTTTTAAGAAAAAATGATAATATTTCACAAAGTATGTGCTGAAAAACTGTGTGAATTTTGAAGATCTAATATTTTACTTAACTTGGTCTATTTTCCAGTCTAACACTATCCTAGGAAACCTTGTTGACCACAAGGACATTTCCTAAGTGTCCTGGGAATTTTCCAACCTAAGTAATTATTATTTCAAAATCATTTCATAAGTCACACAAATTTTAACAAGTGGTATCAGAGCCAAGTTGCTCTTCACCGGACTAACCGCCGATGGAGCAAAGACGCCAGGAGTTGAGGGGGAGCCCAGGGGTGAATCAGGTACAATTTTTTTTAATGTCTAATTTTAAATTGCATATTATTTGTTTCACGTGCAGGGAGAGAGGGCACTATAAAAATCAGTGCCCTACTCGTAAGACTCGGTCTACACCACCGGCGGCGAAGGAGGTACCAGCGCCAGGAGTCCGGAAGAACAAGGAACATGTACAATGCTTCAAATGCGAGAAGTACGGACACTACAAAAACAAGTGTCCGGCGAAGGTACGGAAAATTTATGTTCCGAAATTTTTTCCTGCAATATTTTGTGATAAGTTAGTTAATTTCTCTGATAAATTAGAATTACTGCATAATAAAATTAGCCTCTTGCATGATAAGTTAGAAAATAAAGATATGACTAAAATATCAAAAATTAATTGTTTAATTCAAAATATAAATTCAGAAATTAATAAAATTAATTCTGATAATAATTCTGATAAAATCAATTCTGATAATATTACTGACAATTTTAATTCAGAAAAAGTTAATCCTAAGGATAACTCCGAATTTGAATTTGAAAACCTTAAGGATAATTCTGAGGATAAACATGATTTTATTGAAAATTATTCTGAGGATAAACATGATTTAATTGAAAATTATTCTGAGGATAAAAATGATTTCATTCTTGATAATAATTTAATTATAGATAATCCTGAAGACTACTATAAAACCTTAACTAGTGGCCCATTATACTCCACGTACTTTGAAGATGTTGATGAATCTAATTTTGAGGAGGAAATAGAATTTTCTAAGATTAGGACCATAATTAATGAAAATTACAAAGGTTCAAATAAATTAAAATTAATAGAAAAATTCGGAAAGAAAGATAAAAATGAAGAAGAAATCTTTGAAATAATGAAAATGATGAATTTAAACCCACAACTGTTAATTAAATCTTAATTAATCAATTTAATTCAATTAAATCTTAATTAATCAATTTAATTCAATTAAATCTCAATTAAATCAATTTAATTCAATTAAACTTAATTAATCAAATTAATTCAATTAAATCTTAATTAATCAAGTTAATTCAATTAAATCTTAATTAATCAATTTAATTCAATTAAATCTTAATTAAATCAATTTAATTCAATTAAACTTCAATTAAATCAATTTAATTCAATTAAATCAATTTAGGACCGGTGCCGTCGATAGAGGGGGGGGGGTGAATATCGATCGTGAAAACTTTCGTAAATATTTCGTAAGACTTCTGGACTCAGAGCGTTAGTGCAGCAGAAACATAAAAATAAAATAAAAGAAAGCAAAACAGGGGACACGACAGGTTTATTTACTTGGTTCCCAACCCCCCAGGGTCAGTACGTCCAAGGCCTATGTACTCGGCGTTGAGTCCACTAATAGTCTCCTTTCCGAAATTTCCGGAGGCGGAGAAACCCGACTTACAGTGCAATATTACAAGCAATAATAAAGAAAAATAAATACTGTAATTAATTGCAAACCAAGCAAAAATGTGAAGCTCGGCCGATCTGGACCTCCGAAGTGCCGCGCACTTCCTCCTGGAGCCTCCCGGTCGCAGAGCCTCGTCTTTAGCGCGTTGTCGTCGGTCGGAATGAATAGAATCGATGTTAAGAACTAATGAATTGAAAAATATTTTTCAAAATTGTTTTTCAAAATTGTTAGAATATTTTCCTAAAAATATATTTTTCAAAATAGAGCTTTAACATAATAATGTTTTTATGGAATTCATGCTTGTCTGATTGATTATATATATTACACATTTTTCAAAAAGGTATATTGTTTTCAAAAATTGATTGACTCACGCAATTAGACACAAGCATCTTAGGACAGCACTAAAGTTCCTTAGGGCACTTAGATAGAGTCAAACGACATTGATGCAGGGGGAGTGCTTTTCATATTTTTCAAACTGCACTTTAAAAACATTACTATTATTTGAAAATATCTTTTCGAAAATCATGCTTTAATCGTTATCACTTGTGGCTTTTCGAAAAAGATTTTACCTATTGCAAAAATCAAATGTTTACCTGTTCTTTTGATTCTGATAAACCCAAAAGACACAGAGGAAGGTCCACTTCATAATCTAAAAAGGACTCCTAGGATGTGTCAGATTTAGGGGGAGTCTGAGTCAAATTTTTTCAAGTCTTAAACTATTTTTTATTATTAGAAAATTCCTTTGATTTGAATCAAACCTTAAGACTCAAAGGAAGAGTACTTGTGGTCAACAAGCTTCCCAGGACTGAGTCAAGTTTAGGGGGAGGTCAAATTAAAAGAATTATTCAATTACATGCTTTTAAAATACTAAAAATCTATGTTTTTCAAAATACCACTTGTTAAAATTTATGTGACTTATGAAATGATTTTGAAATAATAATTACTTAGGTTAGAAAATTCCCAGGACACTTAGGAAATGTCCTTGTGGTCAACAAGGTTTCCTAGGATAGTGTCAGACTGGAAAATAGACCAAGTTAAGTAAAATATTAGATCTTCAAAATTCACACAGTTTTTCAGCACATACTTTGTGAAATATTATCATTTTTTCTTAAAAATTTATAATAATATTTACTTGTTTGAAAACTTTCCAGGACACTTAGGAAATACCCTTGTGGTCAACAAGGTTTCCTAGGATGGTGTCAGACTGGAAAAGAAACTCAATCAAGTAAAATATTTTCAAAAAAAAGTACTTATGTCTTTCAAAACCAATATTCTTAATTTTGAAAAAAAAATATTTTCAAATGTATTGTTAAGTACTTAATTTCTCAAAAAATATACTTATATTTTTTCAAAAAGGGATTTAAATAATCTTTTAAAAGTACTTGCACTCCTTACAAATCATCTTTTCAAAGTACTTATATTTTAAACCTAGAGCATTTTTCAAATTTATGCAATTTTTTTAAAAACAAAATTGCACTAAGTATTTTCAAAACAAAAATTCAAAGTTTTTTATTATTGATGCATGTTTTTTTGATGCATGACAAAGGGGGAGAGAGTGCTTAAGTTAGAATTTTTTTTTCAGTTAGAAAATTTTTTACTCTCCCAAAACCTATACCTTTTAGTTTTTCTATCCCAAGGATAGTAATTTAGCCCCTTAAACCAATCTAACTTAAGTTATTGTCAAACATCAAAAAGGGGGAGATTGTTGGTGCAAGTTGCATCAATGATGTTCTCCTTTATGTGTTTTAATGTTTGACAATGTACTTAAGTCAGTAATATGTTGGACAAACCCTAGCGAAGGCATGCTAGGCCCTGGCAAAGGGCTGCCAGAAGAAAAGACCTAGCGAAGGGCTGCTAGGCACCAAGCGAAGGGCTGCTTGGTACTCAAGACCTAGCGCAGGGCTGCTAGGCACCAAGCGAAGGGCTGCTTGGTACTCAAGACCTGGCGAAGGGCTGCCGGGCAAAAGTCCAACTGGAGGAGTCGGTTGGCACCAAGTAAATTCTCCCGAGAGGAGTAGGTGAGGACGCGTTCCCCTTGAGGGAACATTAGGCGTCGGTTCGACCTAGGGCTCCATTTTGGAGACCAAAGTCAGAACCAAGACAGCTAAGGCTGTATAAATCTAATTAATTTTTATGTTATCTTGTTTTGGACTAACCCTGGATGCAGGACCGAAGGAACGTGTGTCTGCAGCTCAGAAAGCCTCAGAGGAGAGAGGCAGTTGCTGAGTAGGGCGCCCGGAGCATCCCGGGCGCCCCCAAGGGCCATACAAAACGAGTAACAAGAAGACTGGTTCGGATACACACTGGGTCGGGCGCCCCCGTGCTCCCGGGCGCCCCCTGCGCTGCGGGCGCCCCCTGGCGCATACCTCGAACCAAGAATCCCTCGAAGCCAGGCAGATAATCTTTGACCCGGTCAATGCGGGCGCCCCGAGCGCTGCGGGCGCCCCGGTCAAAACTGATCTCGAAGATAAGGGGATCAGACGCTGACCGAGATCGAAACGGATCGGCTGCCACGTAGGGGGGCACCCTCGACGTCCCGGGCGCCCCCTAGCCCTATATAAAGGGCCCTCGACCCCTCTTCTTCCAACACACTTTCCAACTTCGAATTTGTTCATTCCGACTGACGACAACGCGCTAAAGACGAGGCTCTACGACCGGGAGGCTCCAGGAGGAAGTGCGCGGCACTTCGGAGGTCCAGATCGGCCGAACTTCACACTTTGTGTTTGGTTTGCAATTAATTACAGTATTTATTTTTTCATATTATTGCTTGTAATATTGCACTGTAAGTCGGGTTTCTCCGCCTGCGGAAATTCCGGAAAGGAGACTATTAGTGGACTCAACGCCGAGTACATAGGCCTTGGACGTACTGACCCTGGGGGGTTGGGAACCAAGTAAATAAACCTGCTGTGTCCACTGTGTATTGCTTTTTTTTTATTTATTTTTATGTTTTCCGCTGCGCTACTAATATTCTGAGTCCAGTTTTACGAAAGTCTTAAACTATTTTTTACACCAACACTTTAGTCCATATATGGATCGTCGAAGCTTGCATACTTTGGTTTTATTAATCGATGTGAAACCTTCAGGTTGTGTCATGTATACATCCTCAAGCAGGTTTCCATTAAGGAAAGCTGTTTTCACATCCATTTGCCATATCTCATAATCATAATGAGCTGCTATGGCCAGGAGCATCCGAATGGATTTGAGCATAGCTACTAGCGAATAGGTTTCGTCATAATCAATTCCTTGTTTCTGACGATATCCTTTTGCCACTAATCTAGCCTTAAAGGTAACAACATTACCTTCCATGTCGGTTTTCTTCTTGAAAACCCACTTGCACCCTATGGGTTTAATCCCTTCAGGCGGGTTAACCAAGTCCCATACTTGATTTTCGTACATGGAATCCATTTCCGACTTCATGGCTTCAAGCCATTTATCCCTTTCTGAATTTATCAGAACATCTTCATAACTGATAGGTTTGTCATTGTTAACGAGTAACACGTCGTTCGATTCACTTATGAGAAATCCGTATCTCTCTGGAATATTCCGTGTCCTATCAGAGCTACGAAGAAGTGGTGTTGTTTTAGGTTCAACTGATAGCTCATCATTATGAGTTATTGGTTGTGGGTCTAGACTAGGTGTCTCTGTAATGTCTATTGGAGTTTTTTTAACTTCTTCAAGTTCAATGCTACTCCCACTGTTTTCTTGTAAAAGAAATTCTTTTTCCAGAAACACAGCAAATAAACACCTTTTGTTCCAAGGGATGATAGAATTGGTAACCCTTCGTTTCCTTAGGGTATCCAATAAATAGATATTTATCAGACTTAGCATCCAATTTGTCTGATATAGTCCGCTTTACATAAGCAGGACAACCCCATATCTTAAGGTGAGTTAAATGAGGTTTCTTACTATTCCACGTCTCATATGGAGTAGTAGAGACTATCTTGGTCGGGACTCTGTTTAGTAAGTAAACAGCTGTCTTAAGCGCATAGCCCCAAAAGGATTTTGGAAGAGTTGCATGATTCATCATAGATCTAACCATGTCCATCAAGGTTCGGTTATGCCTCTCAGATACACCATTATGCTGTGGTGTATATGGCGGAGTTCATTGAGACAATATCCCATTGTCCCTAAGATAATCTTGAAACTCTTGACTCAAGTACTCACCACCCCGATCGGATCGAAGTATCTTAATACTTTTGCCAAGCTATTTCTCTACTTCACTTCTGAACTCTTTGAATTTCTCAAAAGCTTCAGATTTGTGTTTCATTAAGAACACATATCCGAATCGTGAGTGATTATCGATAAAGGTAATGAAGTAGCTATAACCTCCTTGTGCAAGAGTTGACATTGGTCCACATACATCAGTATGTATTAGACCAAGCAATTCTCCCACTGGTTTACCTTTTCCAGAAAAGGGTAATTTAGTCATCTTGCCTTTTAAGCATGATTCACATGTATCAAATGAACCGGGTTCAAATGATTCCAGAATTCCACATCGGTGTAATTTGGTCATGCGTTTCTTACATGGCCAAGACGACAATGTCACGTATAGGAGTCTATTTGATTATCTATTCGAGTATGTTTGTTGCTAACTTCGATATTGAAAACGTCACCGGATAAATCTAACGTGTAGATACTATTGTATAAAGTTCCAGTCCCATAAAGAACACCATTTAAAGTTATGTAACAGCAATTGTTACTAAAAGTTAAATGATAACCCTTTTCATTCAAGCATGAAATAGATACAATGTTCTTTATTAACGAAGGAGCAAAATAACAATTATCCAATTCTAAGACAAGTCCAGTAGGGAGCTTTAGCAAATATGTTCCGATGGCAACAGCAGCAATCTTTGCTCTATTTCCAACTCGCAAATTCGCTTCTCCCTTGACGAGTCTTCTTCTATTCCTTAGCCCATGTATGTCATTACATATATGTGAGCTACACCCAGTATCAAGTACCCAGGTGTACGAGGAAATAGAGTGGCATTCAATAACGAAGATACCTGAAGAGGATGGGGCATCGGATGCCTTCTTCTTCAAGGACTCAAGATAAACCTTGCAGTTTCTTCGCTAGTGGCCCTCCTTGCCGCAGTGATGGCAAGTGCCTTTTGGTGCCTTTTCAATCTTTTTGGCCTTAGTTAAATTATTGGCGTCCAAAATGGAACGCAAATTCAGAGAAGACATGATCAGGTGATTATCCTAGAAATACAAATTGAACTTATGTGATGAGAATGATAAAGAAAACATCAATATACATTAATTAAATCCTATTTATTTTTCGAATTGAATAACCCTTTTTATCAATTCGGGAGATCGTAGGAACATCTCCAAATAGGTTGATATCCAACCATAGATAAGAACAACCATGGCTAGAGTCCATCAAGTTATTCTTAGCTATGAAGGTAGGTAATTATACCGATTACATATTATACATATGTAACTATCACATTATGCTATCAACTAATTGAATGTTTGCATAAATCATTGGGTTGTTAACTCATTAACAAGTATGCAACAATATACATAGCACCCAACTGCACCTCTCTTTACATCGACCTTGGCTGTGGCACAACAAATCGATGCTCCAAGCTTAAGGCTGACCCTTTAATCAAGAAATAGTTTTAATATGGTTGAAGCTTATTCAACCGTTTAGTCAGGCTTGGATGTGTCCAACAACCAAAACTAAGGATTGACCTCTGACTCCAACTATATTAATCATAAACTAATTCCATGGTTTGAGCATGTTGAGGTTCAAGCCGGGCATGGATGTGTCCATCAACCCAAACGAGAAACAAAACTCCGGTTCTAACCATATTAATGGAAGGTGTTAGCCTTAATATTTTGTAAGGGATTTTGGGTCTCATCCTTTTCCTTTTAAGCACATTCATGACATATAATTATGTCATGT
The DNA here is from genome assembly GCA_024364735.1 of Boesenbergia rotunda. Lineage (NCBI taxonomy): Eukaryota > Viridiplantae > Streptophyta > Magnoliopsida > Zingiberales > Zingiberaceae > Boesenbergia > Boesenbergia rotunda. The sequence goes on along the minus strand of JAGFNQ010007699.1, from coordinate 76,361 downwards.
TCTAACGATTTCCTTAATAAAGTATGTATGTGACTTAATTTATCAAGTCTCATTAATTGAATTAGGAACCGGATTTCCTAATTCTAATTTCATACTTTATTCAAGGAATTGTTTTGGGAAACAATTTCCTAAATTGTCATAATCAATTTCGAAAATAATATGTTTAAGACTTTAATTTCTCTAAATCAAATCTTATTAAATTAAGAGACAGATTCCCTTAATTCAACCACATATTATTTTCATGAAAATCTTATTTAAGGAAATAGTCTCTATAGGAAACAATTTTCCTAATTAATTTTGGAGACAATAATATGTAAGAGCATCACCTCATAAATTAAATAAAGAAATTATCGTTTGAGAATCATCTCAAAACTTTTCAAGATTTGATCACATATTTTATTTATGAAAAATTAATTACAACAAATAATTTACTTTGGGTGGCTCCCCGAGGCACTCCCCAAAGAAAATAAATTTGTTGTAAATCTAATTTGGCCTGCTCCCCGAGGCATAACCAAATTAAACTTGACAATTAAAGAACTTGTTAATAATATAATTTGGATGGCTCCCCGAGGCCTACCCAAATCAATTTTAACAATTCATATTCAAAATAGAAAATTAAATTATAACAACTAACTTTAATTTGGATGGCTCCCCGAGGCACTCCCCAAAGTAAAGAATTTTGTTAATAATTTAAAAACTAATTTGAATTTAATTGTCAATTAATGTTTCCATAAAATGTCTTGACTTTCATGAAAAGAAAGTGCCCAAAATTACGAGCTTTCCATAAATGGAAAGTTTCCAAAATTAAAAGCTTTTCAGAATTATTGTAAGTTTCTGGTACAAAGAAAACTTACGTATTTCCAAAATAAGAAAATTTCCAAAATTAGGAAATTTCCAAAATTGGAAAGTTTCCAAAAATGGAAAGTTTTTACAATTATCATAAAATTTCAGAAATAGAGATATTTCAAAAGTTTGCGAAATTTCATGAGGATTTTCAAACTTTGAAATTCCTAAATCTAAAATTTATCATAATTGGAAAGTTTCCATAATTGAAAAAATTTCCAAAATTGAGGTCATGACAAAGTTTTCCGCAACACAATTATATGATTATGTCGAACACTAACCGGCTCTGATACCACTGTTGGGACCGGGTGCATGCCGACGCGGACACGTATTGTAATTGTTACATAATTACATACAGCGGAAACAAAAACATGAATAATTTCCTAAATTATTCTAACACATATCCTAAGCATGCAATGTGTTCACATAATCGTAATATAAAATTTTTGCAGAAAAGAAAATTACTCTACGAATTACCTTGCGTAACTTGGAAGAAGGGACGAGATCCAACCGTTAGTGTCCCTTGAAAGCTCCGCCTCTATTCGTATCCAAGCCGAGTATCGTCGGGATGACTTTGCTAAGCCACGAGTTTCGTGTTCACGAGAACTACTAGATTCTCCATGAACACGACGAAAAACGAGAGAGTAATCAAATCGAAAGACTCACCACCAAGGTTGGCCGAAGAGGAAGATCGTCACAAGGAAGAACTTCGTCGCCTTGATGCTTCTCCTTGTGCTCACGGCAAGAAGAAAGAAGGAAGGCCTATGGCCGGCCAAGAGAGAGGGAGAGAAGAAGATGAGAGAGCCCAAGCAATTCTTGGATCGATCCTTCCATGGCACCCCTTGGGTCCTTTATATAGGGAGAGGTTTCTTAATTCCCAAGCAAACCTCTCCTTGATTATGGAATAATTTCTCAATCAATCCATAATCAAGGCTCTCATGATCAAGCTTATTCTTCTTGATTATGGAATAATTTCTCAATCAATCCATAATCAAGGCTCTCTTTCTTTTGGCATGATTATATATAAAATTTATAAAATAAACCAACCATTGGTTCATTATATAAAAATTTATAAAACAAACCAACCATTGGTTCATTATAAAAATTTATATATATAAAATTTATATAACCTTTTATAAAATAAACCAACCTTTGGTCTATTTTATAAAACAAACCAAAATAGCCTTATCCACTTGTGGTGGCTAAAATTTATACGAAAGAGAATTCATCTCAAGTGGTCGGCCAAGTTTTCATCTAAACCATAGGTCCATGGTTCAAAACCCACCAATGGATTAAATTTTGTCATCTTTGATTTATTATAAATTTTTATAAAACAAACCAACTCTTTAGTTTATTTTAATTCATGATAAAATAATCCCATGGATTATTTTAAGCTTATAATAAATTATACCACCTTGGATCAAATCCCTTAATGAATTAAACTTATTTAATTCATCCATTAAGTCTTTAAAAGACTAGGTCATTCTATGCTTCCGATGCGTTTGAAATAAATTCAGTTTTGACTATTGTTTGGACTTACCAAAAATAGTCTATCTCGATTGGAGAATCTAATTCTCAACTCGTTTTAAATCCTTCGAATTACTCGTTATGCGTGTGACCAAATAGGCTTTCAATTTATGTTGGCCGTCCATAATTAACTAATTAATTATAGAACGATCATGAGTGTCACCTAGTAGTACATCATGATCTCCAATTAATTGAAAGATCAATAGTTGACCTCAGAAATGATTCTGAAACCCTTCAGCAGCTATAATGAATCGTGCCACATTCCCTTCACCATCTTATACCCACTTGGTTCAGGACATGGTCTATGTGTGTCAGTCCCCACTAGGTTGACTACGTCACACCTAGCCCAAGTAACGTTTCCTCGTCCTATGGATTCTAATTACTCTCATGTATTTAAGAGATTCATACTCTGAACATGTCATGCTCTGGCCAGAGGCTTCGAGTAACAATCCGACGATAGGCCTCGGGTATACATCTCCTCGCAAGGAGTGGTGAATCCTTTGTAGGCTGTTCAAACATCTTCGGGCACTTCGACTTATACCCAATCATCCTGGGTCCACACCTCCTTGGAGATGCTTGCTTAAGATGTCACAGTATAAGTTTTCATGACCAAGATGACTTGAACACCGCAAGTCAAAGGAACATCGCACTTAAGCTGCAGTAAGAACTTCACTGACATATCTATATGTAGACTACCATATGAAGTTTTACAGCCAGTCACTCCAATGAACTAGTTCCCTTAACTAGCATTCATGTTTATTTTCGGACATCTCAATGTCACCAGCCAGTGAGAATCAGCTGATTAGAGAATAACCCATGCTAGTCTTAACAGAATTGATAGTGTCCGTATTTTTCAATTCATCGACTAGGGACAATTTCAATACTTCACAATTGCACATGTAGAGATAATCACTGATTGTGAATTCATCACAAATATTCTCATGCTGTGAATTGTATTACGGACATTCAGTAAATGAGTTTAAGATCTTAATCAAATAATCATGTATACTCAAATAGTGAATATTCATTTATTAAAATAAATGATTACAATCATAAGGCGATTGCCTTAGAACACTTCTCTCATATCACTAACACTAATTCATTTATAGGTCATTTACTCCCACTAGTTTGACTAGATTCAGCTATCCCCTGTGATTCCTGATTCGTTGATAGAGGAACTGTATCCTCCTCCTCTATTACAAATAGAGGAGTTGATTTATCAACTTCACCTCTTGTTGGGAACTCAGTTTCGAGAAAAGTAGCATCTCTTAACTCAATTTCAGAGATGGTTCCATCTTGTTGCTCACCAATAAAAACATAACCCTTAGAGGTATCAGAATATCTTACAAAGATACACTTCCTACCCCTGGATCCTAATTTTCCATATTTGTTAGTCTTATCATGAATATAAGCAGCTGACCCCCATGGTCTCAGATTACTTAAATCTGGTTTTCTGCCTGTCCAAAGTTCATATGGAGTAGATGGAACAGATTTTGAAGACACCCGGTTAAGTATGTAGGTTGCTGCCAATAATGCATCTCCCCAATAGGAAATAGGCAAATTAGCTTAAGCCATCATCGACCTAACCATTTCAAGAAGAGTTCGATTTCTTCTTTCAACAACACCATTTTGCTGCGAAGCCCCAGGGATAGTTAACTGTCTAATAATCCCTTTCTCATACATATTGTCTTGAACTGATCAGACAAATATTCACCTCCAAGGTCAGTGCGAAAGGTTTTAACCTTACGTTCCAATTGATTCTCAACTTCGTTCAAATAACGATTAAAGCAATCTAATGCTTCAGATTTATGAGAAATCAAATACACATGACCAAAACGCGTGAAGTCATCAATAAATGTAATGAAATATGAACTACCATGTCTAGCCTTCATGTTCATCGGACCACAAATATCTGAATGAATTAATTGCAATGGTGATTCAGCCCTAATAGCCTTACCAAATGGTTTCCTAGTTGCTTTTCCAGCAAGACAATGCTCACATATAGACAAGTTAACTTTAGCATGAGTGCAAGCAGACCCTCTATTGCTAATCTATTCATTCTTTCTTGCCTTATATGTCCCAATCTAGCATGCCAAACTTCATCATTAACATCAGCATCGCTAGTAAGAGCAATGTTTGAAAAACAACCATTATTTCCACAATTAACATCTGGTTCTACATCAAGGACCATGAAACCGTTTGATACATAACTATATCCAATTAACACAGAGTTAATTTTAAGTCCCACACAACGACTGTAAAAGTTCAAATAGTAACCCAATTCAAGAAGACAATTAATGGAAACCAGATTCTGTCGAATCTCAAGAGCATACAGGACATCATGCAGAAATAAGGTACGCCCACCACGAAGGTTGAGTTTGCAAGTGTCAATTCCTTTGACTTCAATTCTTGCATTGTTTCCCACATATATCCACTTATTGCCAGCTGGTACCCAACGGTACTCTACGTATGTAGCTCGATCATGTGCTACATGGTTCGTTACTATTGAATCTATAATCCACAAAGGATAAGAATCAGCTAACGACACTGTACTAGCAACATAATGCTCATGAAACTTATTCTTGTTTGGGTTTTGCCCAGCAGCAGCAGTAGCTTCTTTTCCCTCTCTTTTCTCGAATCATCTTTTCTTATTCTTGGATCCAGAACCTTTAGCTACAAAAGCTTGTTTAGAAATCCTTATGGATTCTATTCTTTCCGCCTCCAATTCAATTGGCGTGATACATCAGTGAGAGTCTTGATACTCTCACTGTGAGTATGGTTCTGTTTCGTTTCCCAAGAATCAGGAAGGAAACGAATAATTGCCTGAACTTGTTATTCATCGGTCAACTCATGACCAGCAGCCTTTAGCTCCCGAATCATATTCCCCATTTCTCTCAAATGTTGAGCCATGGTAACATTCTGGCGTTTTTTACAACTGTCAAACTTGATTGTCAGTTGGTGAAGCTTGTTTATACTAACTCCACTGTATTTTTCTCTCAGGGCTACCCAGACGACATGAGCAGATGGTGATGACTTATACTCAAATACCAGGTCGTCTACCATTGAACTAATCAATACGCCCTTAGTAGTGGAGTCCTTTTTCTTCCATGCCCTATAGGCATCAAGATCAAGTTATGTTGTGCTATTGAACCATTAACAGGTTCTTCCATGAACTGATTCATAGTCTCAAGAACTTCTTGTTCCTCAAGAACATATTATATCTTAAGATGTCATATTGTATAGTTATCCCCATATAATTTATCTCTATTCAGTTTAGCTATGATGTTCTTAGTTGCCATGATCTATCATAAATAAACACAATATTTATTGACTAAGTGTAATTTATATGCATGTAACTTATGATTGACTAGTTGTAAATTAGAATTGGTTTACAAAATCAAGTGGTAACTACGTTTCCACTCACCATTCGTATAATCCAATCTAATCAACATTGATCAATTATATTACATGCATCCCATCAAATGAACTAATCAATTGTATAATGAACTAATCATAGAATATGAACCAATTATTTATAAGAATGAACAAATCATTAAATAAACTAATCATTTGTAAAATGAACAAATCATTAAATGAACTAATCATTTATAATAATTGTTAACATATAACATGACCCTTTTTTCATAAAATTGTAATGTTTGTACAAAACAACAGCCTATACCACATGACTTTCATAAACTAAATAGGTCAATACTATTCGTACATAACGACAATAATAATAACAAAACTTTAACAAATTAAATAAGCTAATGTCATTGCCACTAGGACAAACACTAGTGCAGTTGTTAACATAATCCATTTTATGTTAGACTTTGCTCTATCTCCTCAATCGCCTCCCTCAGCTCATTATGTCACACATCGAGACAGGTCATCATGTATATCATCTTTGGCATGTGGAATTGAAAAATATTATTGTCAGTACAAAACTGGAAATCCAGTAACAAAACTGGTTCATTTCAATTCACATATATATGCATAGAACACACAGAATCATAAGCAAATAAGAAAAACAAATCTTCTTTATTTGAGGAACTCCAGTTGACTAACACACTGGACCGGTCGATTTGGAAATTAGATCTCAAGTATTAGCTTATTCCTTTGTCCTTATTAGAACTGATCTAATTGGATATCTTATTATTATTGTTTAATTTTAAGTCCATTCACGTTTAAGTCAAATTTATTTATCAAACCAATTAGATTGGTTATATTTTAGACCAAATTGGTCTGGTTAAACCAACCAATGGTTTGAACTAGACCCAACCTAGTTAGACCAAACTGATCTGGTTAAACCAACAAATGGTTTGAACCAAAATCTGATATGATTGGACCAAACTAATCTGATTAAACAAAATAATGGTAACCAAGTCTAATTAGATAGATTAATTCAAATTAATTGAACCAAATCTAAAAGAAATTGTCGTTACACCTCAGTGGTATAACCTTTGCCTTCTTCACGAAGGTCTCCTGTTCGATCCTTCATGATGGTTTTTCTCACAAAAACTGAAACAACCACGACACATAGTCGTGAGTTCCCGACGACTATGTTAGATTCTCACCCGGCAAGAGAAGAACACGACGGAGACAAACTCCAGCCGCGACATCGAACAAGGGTTAGGAAGTGATCGATATACAGAAGTAAAGTCATGATTTTACAATCTAACGTGCTCTGATACCAATGTTGATATTTCTAAAGCATGAACGACAGAAACAAATTCTGTAAATCTAAATACTTACAGTGATCTGCGCTTGGAGAAGAAACCAGAAGACTTTGCCATCCGAAGAACGATCACGAACGATTCGAAAAGCTCTTCATAAGTTCACAAACCAAATCCCTCTTCTGTAATTAGACGAATCAATCTTGAATGTTCTTCTCAATAACCCCTTCTTCGTCATGTGCACTTGGGCGAACCTTGCACAATGACCTTATACACACAAGACGAACCCTTTCGCTTTGACCTCGCACAGACCTCACACATAGCTTATCTCGTACGATCTCCATTGGCTTGGACGCACACACATAGCATGCCCTCTCTCTTGTCAACCTCTCCCCTTTGCCTTAGAAGTCATATATATAGGGGTAAAAGGTCTCTTCATAGTCCTCCATTAATGGAGGAATATGAATGAGTTGAAAAATGACGAAGAAAGGGTGTCTCTTCATCTTCTATAACTCCAACAGTATCTATGAAGTAAATGGTAGGGTTTAGTGTTTTCACTCATTATTGCTTTCTCTGGTTACAAGCTAGAGTTTACAAAACAAGGTAGAAACGATTTTTTTTTTCTTTCAAAATTTTTTAAAATAATACCTAATTCATAATTTAATTTTTAAAATACCCCTTTATACTCGATTTCGTAGCTGTTTTATACAAATAGTATCACTTTTTTATTTTTATCTAGCTTTAATTAGTTAAAACTGCTCTAACATAATTTCACCACGGATTAATTTTGATAGTGTTTTGATCAAAATAATATCAGTTTAGAGTTGCTAGCTTTATACAAAAACAACTCTTAGAGACGTACGGTGTTATTAATTTTATACAAATTAACTGGCAATTTTAAAGTAAAACATAAAAAGTATTCTAAATAGGAAAATATAAATAGAGTATTATTTCAATATTTTTTTTAAAAGAAGGAATGACACATCCATAAATCTAAAAAGTAATATCATATGAATTTATTTATAGATGATGCCAGTTAGTATGTAGCTGCTGTTTGGGTGAAGACAACAGTGGCATGGACCGCGTGATATACATTCGGACAGCATGCAGCGGTCCAAACCGTCGGCTAGTCACCGAACCCGGTTCAAGATAAGAACAAGAAGCGGTTTCGGCCACCTCTCCACGCCATGCACCTTCTTCGACGTGCCACGCCTCTGACTCATCGCCCTCCCACGTGTCACTCCGCCGATCTTCCCCTTCCCGCCTTTTAAAACTCCCCCTCCGCCTCGCCTCGCCTTCCATCCACCGCCGCCGCACCTAGGAGCGACGACGACCCTTTGAATCTTTTCGTTTTCCCGTCGATCGAAAGAGCCACAGCCAGCCACCATGCCGCCTCGTAGGTTCGCTTTAGGCCGCACCGAGGACGCCGTCCACCCTGACGCCATGCGCGCCGTCCTCTCTGAGTTCATCGCCACCGCGCTCTTCGTCTTCGCAGCCGAGGGCTCCGTTCTCTCCCTCGGTACGCATGATTAATCAAGCAGTACTGTTGGTTTATTAATCGGGAGAGATTAACCGAGTGTTGGTCGCAGGGAAGCTCTACAAGGACGCGTCCACGCCCGGCGGGCTGGTGGTGGTGGCCATCGCCCACGCGCTCGCTCTCTCCGTGGCGGTGTCCGTCGCGTACAACGTCTCCGGCGGGCACGTCAACCCGGCCGTCACCCTCGGCGCGCTCGTCGGCGGCCGGATTTCCCTCATTCGGGCTCTGTTCTATTGGGCCGCCCAACTCCTCGGCGCCGTCGTCGCCGCTCTCCTCCTCCGCCTAGTCACCGGCGGCATGGTAACCGATAACGAACTCGCGCCTCTGCCCTCGCCTATATATAACTAAGCTAAATCCATTCGCATGCAGAGGCCGGTGGGGTTCGCGGTGGCGTCGGGCGTCAGCGACTGGCACGCCGTGCTCCTGGAGATGGTGATGACCTTCGGCCTGGTGTACACCGTGTACGCGACGGCGATCGACCCCAAGAGGGGGAACCTCGGGACCATCGCGCCGCTCGCCATCGGGTTCATACTGGGAGCCAACATACTGGCGGGCGGCCCGTTCGACGGCGCGGCAATGAACCCGGCGCGGGCGTTCGGGCCGGCGTTGGTCGGGTGGAGGTGGAAGAGCCACTGGGTGTACTGGGTGGGGCCGTTCCTGGGGTCGGCGCTGGCCGGACTGGTGTACGAGTTTCTGGTGATCCCGGAGGAGGCGCCTCGCACCCACCAACCTCTGACTCCCGAGGACTACTAGTACGACTCCCTTTTCTTATATATCTTCTTCTTCTGGCCTTGGAGTGTGGTGTGTAACTCAGTATTTGTGTGTTCTTGAGCTTGTAATAAGTGTCACCTTTGATCATCTTTTATTTGTAGTTAATTAATAAAATCTGCTTCTCTTACTGAATCAATGTTTTCCCCTTCATTTGTTAAATGGAGTAATTAATGTTACGTGAGATTAATTAGGCAAAATTAATTAGGCATAAAAGCTTGAAACTGTTTTATTTTATTTGATAATTAACGTGTTCAGACGTTTTAATTAGGCTTAAAAGTCTCTTTTAATTTTTTTTATTTTATTTTTATCTCCTCCAGTCATTTTTTCATTAAGTATCGATGCGTGCAACCATTTTTTCAGATTTAATATTATCTATTTTTTTTTATAAGTATTTAAGTGGTTAAGGATGAGGGAGTTTTTTTTTTCTTCGAAATATTTGTTCGTCGGATATTAATAAAAAATGATGCATTAATCAATATTGATCTATGTCTAAACTAACATCCTGTTTGGAAAGGAAGGAATTGGAATTCAATTCCATCGTTTGGTAGCAATTTTAGGAAGGAATTGCTAAGGAATTGAATTCCAATTCTTTTCAAACCCCTCAAAACAAATCACACCTAAACGTACACATGTGATTTGTGAAAGGAATTGAATTCCTTTCACTTAAACAAATTAAATTATCAAATCACCCCCTCACAAAACAAATCAAAATTGCTCCGGCTCCATCCTCGCAGGATAAAATCGTAAAAGTATAATAATTGAATTGAATTCAATTCTATTTTTACAATTCATTCCAAATATGGGAATTGGAATTCAATTCCGGTCGGAATTGAATTCCGACCGAAATTGAATTCCAATTCCTTACTTAAAGGGTTTCCAAACAGGACAGGAGTGTTGTGATGTTAAAATTTAAAAATAAAAATATGATAAAATTAATGTGTCAGTTTTTTCCATGCATTAGCTAATTACAATATCCGGATTAACATGAACGGAGCTAATGTAAGTTGCTCACACTCAGCCGCAAAAAAAATGATACATGAACTTGCAAAAAAAAAAGATTTTAAGAATAAAAAAAGAATCATTAAATCATGATTTCCTTAGAGAAAAAAAATATGCAATCTTTAAGGTCGCTTAGTTTATGAAGATATTTTTCCGGAGCTATAAATAAATACAATCACATTGAAATTGATTTTCCATCGATTTACAACATCCCATCAAAATGATAAATTTAGATTATTATTGTATTGATTTATTTTATGGTGTTATAATTGATATGCAATTTCAAAAATCAAATGATTATTTTTTAGAGGCATATATAATTACTCCTTTGTATGGTTTGTTTGTGTGACAAAATTCATATTTGACTTTTGACAATAAAATTTGATGCAACTACGTGAATTTTATCCATATAATTTCTCAAGATTTAATCTTATCGTATTTGATGGTCAACTTGTAACAATTGTAAATTAATTTTTGTGGTATTTTATGATTATAAAATTTTATATTTTTCTTTATTAATTATATTAGATTGTTACCTATGAAAGTACAAACGAACCTAATCGAATAATATGAAATATTGATCCTTGAGTTCAAATTCAAAAAATATAAGTGATATTTGAATTTTATTTGAAGTCCCAAAATATAAATAATTTTGGTTCAAGCTAAGTTCGAAATACAATTCGAGTTCAGTTCGACTTATTCGAACCTCGATTGGAATATAATCGAACTATAGTTCGAAATGACTTAAAATTGATATTCAAATTATTTGGAACATAATTTGAACATATTTTAATTAAAATTATACAAATAAATCAAAGTTTGATCAAGTTCGGTTCATGAGCGGTTCGTGCAATTAAACAAAATAGTATAGGTTCGAATTCAACTCGAAAAAATTATATCGAATTCGATAATTTCAAATACGAATTAAATATTTTTTAAGCCGGCTCGAAAAGCTCGTGAACATGTTCAATTCATTTGCAATATAATTGCCTACACTGAACCAAGATTCTAGCCCCTGCGAGTTAGTAGCCTCAGTAATTTATCTCTTTCGTGTTGGTCCTAGAACATGTTAGTAGAGGTGCTGGAGACGAATGAATCGCCGTTTGCAATCTTAAATTGAGTTGATAAGATAAGGGAATGAATTGAGTTGATGATAAGTGGATAAGGGAATGAGTCGAGTTGATGATGAGCCGAAGGAGTTTTTTCTTCAAGAGTATTATTTAGCCGGACATTAATAAAAAAATGATACATTAGTCAGGGGGCGCTTGGTATATATTCGGTAATGAGAATGGTAATGAGTTTTCATTGAGGGGTTAATGGCAATGGGAATGATTACTGGATTGATGGTGCTTGGTATAAATACTGGAATGAGTATAATTACCATTGATGCTGCTTGGTATGAATAAGAAAGTAATGGGAATCAGAGAAAATTTACAATTTTATCCTTACTAATTAAATACATAAAAAATTTATTGACTAATTTTTATTAAAAAAGACATTTGATAATGAAATATGCAGTCTTGGAAATGATGCAACCAAAAGACGTATCATATCTTCCTTTTATGAAATCGTAGTAACCTGCCTCTAGCACTGGGATCAAACAAACACAATGTTTTGATGGATCAACCTGACCGGTTGAATTGAACCTACATTGGATACGGTGGATCGAATAGCACTGGGTAAAATTACCAGTAATTCATGAAGTAACAATATGGGCATATGCTAATCTAAAAAAAAGTACAAAAGTGAGGTATTTGGGGAATACTGTCTCTCGTATGGAGGAGAAGAAAAAGTGAGGTAGTAGGGCAGAAATAATGACCAAGAGAATAGTCATCCAATAAAGAGGACTTGAGGCACAGGCTTCTAGAAAAACCTGGTATGCACTTGAGGATATCATTGGCGGGAAGAAACCATAAATCACTAGGAAAATGTACCAAACTAGGATGCTTCCCCATATAACAAAGTGTTGGATCCATGTGAAATAGCTGAGGTAGATTGCTAATTGGCAATTCACTGTCCACACTACGCAAGTGTACATTGTTACTCTGAGGATGACTGACCCTGCCGCACGATCATCCTCGCGGAATGCTTGGTGAAATATGGACTTAAGAAAGAGTTGCTACATTGATGGTAATATTCCAAATCAACATTGCCTAACTATACAATCCCAACATAATCAGTTAATCACATAATCATTAATCCATAAACAACAGGAAATTACATAAAAATAAACCTCACAAAGCAACTTCAAACTGCTGAGCTGACAAAATTTCAATTCTGGAGATATATTGAGTGAACAATGTTTTTTTTCCCTATCCAATTGTATTTTCTCACCGAATCAAGTATTTGACAATGTAGTATAAGGTGGGTGTCCTAAAAACTGTGGAGTATAAGGTGGGCATCAAATTCATGAGATTGGTCTCTGGTTTTCACATTCGAACCTTCCAATGCCGTCTTCAACGGTTCCACCGGCTTCGATCTGCCATCAGGAAGGCGGCATTGGGGCTTAAGCGGGAAGTCAGAACTTGGTGGATCTATCGTGGATCGAGGCTTAGGGTTGCGATCGGAACTTACTGCTTGAGCAATCTCTCGATCTTGCGGGATTTCAACTCGATTCTGGTGATGATGGCCTCGAGGTTGTCCTCCTCGACAAAGCCCTCAGCCATGGCTTCCACTGCTGTCTACGCCGCAGCTACGCACCTCGATTTTGGAGACTCTTGGAGAGGGGAGAAGTGGGCGGCGCCTGCAGAAGGAGGCGGCGCCTGCAGAAAGAGGCGGCGCCTGGAGAAGGAGGGGACGCGAGGTGGGGAGGGGGAGAAGAGCGGCAGCTGGAGAAGGAGATGAGAGACGCGAGGTGGGGAGGGGGAGAAGAGCGGCGGCTGGAGAAGGAGATGAGAGACGCGATGGGGAGGGGGAGTCGACGCGGCGTGCGAGGGCTTTGCTGTCTGCGAGAAAAAAAAAATGAGAAGGGAGGAATGAGTTTAGTGATAACTGCGGGTGAGTAGGTTATCAAATTAAGGGTATCAAAATTATACATTGATTCCGGTTTTCATCTACCAAGCATCATATATGAGAATGAAACATATTTGATTCCCATTCCAGCCTCTTAAACCCGTCTACCAAGCGCCCCCTCATTATTGATCAGGTCTAAGACAAGGGAATGAGTTTAGTTGATTTGATGATTTATTGATCCTGTCTAAGATAAAGATGAGTTGAAATCATTTATCCCGTCTGAGATAAGTGGCTGGAGATGAAAGAAATTTTTTCTCTAAATTAAAATATTCGTCTGCATGGAAATTGATTAAAAAAAAAAGATAGATTAATTATTGTTGATCAGGTCTGAGATAAGGGGATGAGTTGCATTAATTATTATTGATCAGGTCGGAGATAAGGGGATAATTTGATGATTAATTGATCCGGTCTGATATAAGGGATGAGATGAGTTGATATTATTGATCTTCCGGCCTGAGATAAGTAGATGAGTTAACTCTTTGATGTATCCGTGATTCCTTGATGTATTCATGATCGAGCTCGATCGAGTTTTTTGTGTAGGTTGGATGCGTGTTATTTGGGATCATTTTTTTGGGATCATTTTTTTGTAGGTTGGATGCGTTTTATATCGAGTTGGTAGTTGATCCTATCGCAGAGTGAGGTAGACTCCCAAAAGTGAGATGGACCTAAGCATCGCTGATGCTGGCTCCGAACTGCAAGAAAGATGACCATCAACAACCCACCGGGAGAAGTCCCCGGTAAGGCCCTCCGACGATCAAGTCAGTCTTCGATGGAAGAAAGAAAATGGAATGATGGGGTTGAGTACCTCGTGGCGGACACGTGGGCTGAAGAAGCTGGGTGGCAAGATGTAGTGAGTCTGAGTGACTCTATTTTTGGAGCTCCCGGGACCCTCTCGGGAAGGGGATCCCCCGACCCCTCTCGGTAAACACGCACCGGAGATCAAATCAGAAAACCCTCTCCTGGGATCACCTCGGGAAGCCGGGCCCTGACCAACTCGAGGAAGCGGAGTGCCCGGGCCCCCCCCCCCGAGCCAGAAGACCCCGAGATCACCTCGGGGGAGCGAAGCCCAAGAAGCATTCGGCCTCAAGTAACGATCCCCCTTTTCTCGGATCTGCGGATAACCATCCCCACTATCACGGAGTCATCATGACCCCCAAATGTCGCAACGGGCCAAACATAATGACGGCGTGGACTGTTTCAAAGATCATCTCGTAACCGATAAACGGGGGGACGTGACACAGATCGTGGGGACGCATGAAGGCAGCCGCCGTAGGTATAAAAGGTACTCCAACCCCTCCGATAAAGGGGTTACACCTTCTCTACTACTCACATACCTTCTTGTCTTCTTCTCATCTCTTCCATCAAGGCACTGACTTGAGCGTCGGAGTGGGCTCCGTCGGACAAATTCTGGCTTATTCCCCTATCGCTCGTGTTAATCTTGTAGGAAGTGGAGTTCCTCCTCTAGCGTCAGCATCCGCGTGGGCTAAACCCAGGTGACTGGCCGTCGACGTCGATTCCTTCCGGAACAAGTTTGGCGTCGTCTGTGGGAAATTAGTAAAACATCAGAAGGAGCACCGATGGCAGAACCGACGAGACAACCCATTGTCATGACAAAGGAGGAACTGGATCGCTTGGTGGCCAACGACGTCAAAGAGGTGCTCGAATAGCACCAAATTGAGCACGCCACCTCACAGCGAGGTGTTTCTATGCGGGAGGAGATCCCCAGAGTCTCCATCTCACACCCTCAATCACGAAGATCCGTCACGCCATCGGGGCGATGCGCCGGCGCAGCCCCAGAACACCGGCAAGACTCCCCTGAAGATATTGAGAAGGCCAACTCGGTAGCCTCTAGTGCACTGAGACACGAAGAGGGGCAGGGGAAGAGAGAGGAACCTAAGTCCTCCCTTAAGGCTCCGTCTACTCTCTTCTCGTCGGAGATTGTGGAAGACCCCATGTCGAAGCAGTTTCGCGGATCGGGGATTACCGAATATGACGGGAAGGCAGATCCGGAGGATCATGTCTACAAGTTCGAAAATGCGGCGCTCCTCCACCAGTATACCGATGGGGTAAAGTGTCGGGTGTTCTTGAACACCCTATCCGAAGTGGCCGAACGATAGTTCCAGAGGCTGCCCCTGGGTTCTATCAACTCCTTCATGGAGTTTAGAACCACCTTCCTCCACCACTTTGCCAATAGTCGTCGTTATCAGAAGATGACATTAAACTTGTTTGCTCTCAAACAAAAGCCGAAGGAACCACTCAAAGAGTTCATCCAACGGTTCAACCGGGTGGCACAGAATGTGCCAACAGCGACGTCGGAGATCCTCGTCAGTGCTTGCACTCAGGGGCTTGCGGAAGGGGATTTCTTCAGATCTCTGGTGAAGAAGTCGCCCACCAGTTTTGACGACTTGCTAGGGCGCTCTGTCAAACACGTCAATGTGGAGGAGGTGCAGTTCGCCCGTCATAAGGAACCAGCCGGAATCCCCCCTCAGGTCGTTACCCGATCCGAGAGGAGGGAACCCCCGCCCCCAGCCCGAGGAAAAGACCTTCACCTAGGGAAGGACCAGTGGGCTGGCAGGCGAAAACTGGTCGAGACAGTGGACAACGAGCAGCCGGAGCCACTGATGAAGTACTGCGGTTTCCATGGCAGTACGACACACTCCGTTGAGGAATGTCATGCCTTGAAGAAAAAATTGAGTGAAAAGGCAGACCCTAAACCTCGGAAGAAGTGGAAGAAGACGGGGTATGACAAGCCCAGATATACTAATTAAAGTTGTCACGAAAGTGTGGGCTCATCAAATTTTAATGTATAAATGAATGAATGAAATGCTGGAAACCCTTTTACAATCAAAAGTATGAAAATGTAATATAGGGGCCACAGGTCGTATTTTTCTCGGGGCTAGTTGTCATGTTTGATTCGCGCTTGTATTTATGTCGTTTGTGAATTTCGGGTTTCAAGTTAAAATCTGGGTTTTGGGTTTCAATTTAAAATGAGAACACAATGAGAATGAAGGAAAATTCAACCATGGAACTTAACAAGTGATAGCAAGTTATCATTCAACCAATGTACTCAAATAATTTGGAGCTTATTTGCAACTTACCCTAATCTGGGGAGCAAATCTGATTCAAGGTAAAACAAATGCTAAGCAATAAGCACAATTCAAGCAATCTAAAGACAATCCAATGCAAAATCAATTCCGAAACTCATTTGATACCACAAGCCTTCAACTAGAAACAGAACTGAGCTAAGTGCAGAAATGCTAGAATGCAGAGTTGAAATCACTAAACTTAATTCTATGAATGCGGGAATGCAGAAAGGGATCATCAGATCAAATACAACAAACTGCACTTGAGAGATAACTGATGGATTGCCGAAATTAACATTGGATGACAGATTAGAAGCTGGATTGCAGCAATCGAAAGTCAGTTTCAGAAATGAGATGCAAGAATTAATGCAGAGCTGTGTGCAGAGATTCAGTTTCAGACTCAATGCAAAACTATAACTGATATAAAGCTGATAACTTTGAAACAACCAATTTAATTGCAGAATTCAGAGACAATTGGATGTGAAGCAGAAATTCGGATGCAAAACTGATATGCAGAAATTGCTCCAAGTGCATAAAATGAATTCTGAAAACATTGATACATGGAATGCAGAATTTAAATAACTGATCAGATTTCAGAGGCTAATGAAGGCAAGCTAAATCCGAGCATAAAGTATACTACAAGGTGTATGAATCTTGATCCAATCCAGAACTGAGACTGCACTTAACACTTTATTAGAAGTACTAATCGAAACTGCAGAAATTGCAGAAATGATGAGTGCAAATTAAGGAAACACTTCAAATGCAGACACACACGATCAAATCAATCTAAATTCGAGTGCACATTCTATGTTTCCAATGAGACTCGGAAAAAAAACTAAAGTTCCCTTGATTCAAACTTCCGAAACATTGAACTGATACATTGCAAAATAAAACTGAAACTGCTGAGTGAAATGGAACTTATAAGCAGCTAACTGAACTTAACTGCAGAATTTGAATTGAAAACTAAACAAACTTAAAGCAAATGCATTAGCTAACTAGATGTTGTCTTAAATTGCAGGCATCCACTTAGACATAAACTGAATTCGCAAGAGCTGCAAAATCAGAAGCAAACTGGCACGCATGAACAGAAATTCAGAAACATTAACAGGAATTGGCACGCAAGGTTTTAAACAGAAATAAACTAAAATTAAGTGAAACATTAACTAAACTAGCTAGCTAACTACTTGCTTGAAGATTTAAAGCTAAATTACAGCTAGAACAAAGCATTAAACCAAGTTAACTAATCTGAAACGAAAATGCAGAACAGAACAAGTGTAGTAATGAAATTACAGCTACAAAAACATTGGAAATTAAGGATCTAAACTACTCCTCAACCCTTTTCCAATTCAAGAGCTCCTTGGTTGTCAATCAAGGGAGAACCTCGGACCCGCAAGCTCTGCAAATCAGTGAAGATACGTCTCTGCTACTGAAACAGACCAAAACCTGCTCAAACTGAAATCAGCTTCCGAATTCTTCAATCTCACTTTTGTGGCTTGCGAAATGGATTTGAGAGTGACCGAAACCTTCCAGGGAACCCCTCTGGTCAGCTCGGATGTGGTGGAAATGGAATGCAGCTGAGTTCGTCGAAGTCGGATAGCAGACTGCCGAAACCTCGCGCAACCTTGCTATTGAGCAGAAATCGATTCTGAAACCTCGCTGAGATTCTCTTCACTAGCCTAGCCCTTGCTTTGATAATGGATTGAAGGATCGCGCCTCCTTGATGAAGAAATCTAGCTAAGAAATTAAGAACACGCTGAAGAAGAAGAACTGCGGCGGAGACGCGACAGGGAAGACTGCGCAGCGTTTTTGATTAAATAGTTATCAACGGACGGCTGTGATTGATTGGAGGAGATCCAACGGCTGATCTTGCTCTGATTGGAGCCAAACTTTTATGATGATGATCTGGGGTCAGGATCTGCCTCGTGGTAGCTCGGATCCTCCAGATATGCAACGGATGATCCATATCAACTCTATCTGTGAATGGACGCTCTAGAGCCCTCCTTGCTTGATCCAACGGTTGATTTAGCTCTGATTGGGATGAAACCTTCA
This sequence comes from Boesenbergia rotunda, assembly GCA_024364735.1. Lineage (NCBI taxonomy): Eukaryota > Viridiplantae > Streptophyta > Magnoliopsida > Zingiberales > Zingiberaceae > Boesenbergia > Boesenbergia rotunda. The sequence goes on along the minus strand of JAGFNQ010007699.1, from coordinate 57,864 downwards.
GATCTTGATCATAGAGCTTGATCAACCCTAACCCTAGCTCGGATTGCTTCAGATCGTCCCGGATGGCTCAGATCTAGCCGCTCTTGAATCGGACGGCCCGGATTAATCGTAGGCTTGATAATTCGATCCGGTTCACATCCGACTCAAGTTTGACCCAATATGCCCTAGGTCCAGGATCCTTTCTTGCCTACAAAAAATATATCAGAAAATTAGTGGCCAAATAATCCAAAAATTATGTAATTTTATAATTAAGTCCAAAATAAGATAAAGTTCCAAAACCTAGGGTAAAATCATAATTAAGCAATAAAAACATGGGTCAAACATGGATTTTAGCAATTAAAATAATCAATAAAATGGTGCTTATCAGGGTATCGTCGAAATTCCCCTCGGCGAAGCTTTTCTCCCAGACGGAGGCAGTTGGGAGAGAACGAGATCCGACACCGGTCCCGATCTTGGTCTAGGGGAAGGAGCCGGGGGCCAGCACCTCGCAGATCTCCCTCCTTGGAAAGAGACCCCCAGAAGGGCAAGACCCCTGCATGCGGCCCACCCTCTGGACATGTGAGAGTTATCTCCGGAGGACCCACTAGGGGAGATTCCTATCGGGCCAGGAAATCCAACACCCGACGTCTGGAGAACTATGCAATTGGGACAAGTCGGAGCCAGGATCGAGGCCCTACGATCTCCTTCGACCCCGAAGACTTGGAAGAGGTGGAAGCTCCCCATGAAGACGCCTTGGTGATCCTTGCCCGCATCGCTAACTATGAGGTCAAGCACATCTTCGTGGATACAGGGAGTTTCGTGAACATCTTGTACAAAGCCGCGTTGGACCAAATGCAGATTGACGAGGATGAACTACTTCCGGTCTCGACCCCGTTGTTCGGCTTCACCGGATATCGAGTACAACTGATAGGGCAAATCACCCTATCTCTATTGCTGGGTAGAGGCGTGCTCGAGAGGACCAGGAGGGCACTCTTCTTGATCGTAGATGCTCACTCATCCTACAACGCTATCTTGGGCCGCCCGGCGCTCAGTGTCTTCCAGGCGGTGGTCTCTGTCTACCACTAGAAGATAAAATTCCCGATTGGCGACCGAGTGGCTGAAGTCAAAGAGGACCAATATTTGGTGTCTCGGCGATGCTACAGTGGGGAAGTCAGAGCGGAGTCCTGGAAGAACCCGAGGGCGCAGGAAGACTAACCAGAGGAAGCGGCCATGCACAGAAGGACAGGAATGAAAGGCTCACAAAGTTATATCAGGCCAACTATCTCCAGTCTGGACACCCCCGGTAAGATGTGTGTCGCATACTGTGTACTTGCCAATGTGTTCTTGCTGCTTTGCAGCAAATTCATGAAATAAATAAACATGCCCTCGCACAAGTACCCATACGTTAAACAAAAACTCTAATACCTCGTGGTGCTGCGGATGCCCGGGGTACATAGGCTTAGTCTGGGTGCTACGGACTCCCAGCCATGAAACCAAAACCCTAATACCTCGCGGTGTTGCGGATGCTCGGGATACTTAGACTTGGTCTAAGTGCTAGGACTCCCAACCAAGAAACCATAACTCTAATACCTCGCGTTGCTGCGAATGCTTGGGGTACTTAGGCTTGGTCTGGGTGTTATAGGCGCCCAACCATGAATCGAAACCCTAATACCTTACGGTACTGCGGATGCCCGAGGTACTTAGACTTGGTCTGGGTGTTACGGATGTCCAACCAAGAAATCAAAACCCTAATACCTCCCGGTGCTGCGGATGCCCGGGGTACTTAGGTTTGGTCTGGGTGCTATGGACTCCCAACCAAGAAACTAAAACCCTAATACCTCGTGGTGCTGTGGATTCCCGGGGTACTTAAGCTTGGTTTGGGTGATCCAGACGCCCAACCAAGATTCGAAACCCTAATACCTCGCGGTGCTGCGGATGCCTGAGGTAGTTATGCTTGGTCTGGGTGCTAAAGATGCCCAACTAAGAAATCAAAACCCTAATACCTCGCGGTGCTGTGGATGCCCGGGGTACTTAGGCTTAGTCTGGGTGCTACGGACTCCCAACCAAGAAACCAAAACCCTAATACCTCGCGGTGTTGCAGATGCCCGGGGTACTTAGGCTTGGTCTGGGTGTTACAGACGCCCAACCAAGAATCAAAATCCTAATATCTCGCGGTGCTTCTGATGCCCGAGGTACTTAGGCTTGGTCTGGGTGCTACGGATGCCCAACCAAGAAATCAAAACCCTAATGCCTCGTGGTGCTGCGGATGCCCGGGGTACATAGGCTTGGTTTGGGTGCTACGGATGCCCGACTAAGAAATCAAAATCCTAATACCTCGTGGTGTTGTAGATGCCCGGGGTACTTAGGCTTGGTCTGGGTGTCACGGATGCCCAACCAAGAAATCAAAACCATAATACCTCGTGGTGCTGCGGATGCCCGGGGTACTTAGGCTTGGCCTGGGTGCTACAGATGCCCAATTAAGAAATCAAAACTCTAATATCTCGCAGTGCTGTGGATGCCTGGGGTACTTAGGCTTGATCTGAGTTCTACAGACACCCGACCATGAAATATAATCCCCAATACCTCGCGGTGCTACGGGTGCCCGGGGTATTCAGGCTTGGTCTGGGCTGGGTGCACCCGATATCCAACCAAGATCTACGCAACCCCTACCTGGGGACTAGAGGAGGCTTGAGGATAGGAGGTTAATATACACAACCTACTTGGCATGAAACAAGCATCCTCGGGCATGGTAAAACTAGCAGAATATCTGGTTATTGCTCGAAGCGCTTACACAACAGAGATAACAAGTGTTTTCCTTCATCTTTACAGAAAATACATTAACAATGACATCTCAAAAGGAATATAAAGAATAGGAGATACAATCAATGAATCCAGTAGAGGAGATCACTCCTTTGCCCGGGTTCTTCCCTATAGCTTCCACATCGCCGCATAGTCACGTAGCCCGAAACAAAGGGGAAGAGAAGGAGAGGCATCAGCTGCAACTCCTCCTCGGATGACACACTACTCCAGGCCTGACTGATGTCTGATGCTCAAAACTCGGGGAAACGGGCGATCAAGCGGAGTAGAGCAACTGAGGAGGGGCAAAAAATGAACCACCAGGAGATGCTCTCAGGTGAAACAAATGATATTATCTCTGTCATGCTCCCTGGCGAAGCACATAAGGTATTTTCTGGACTCTCCGGTGAAGCATGTGGTTCCATCCTCACCATTCTCTCCCGGGAAAGAGGCAACATCATCTCTGCTATGCTCTCTAGTGACGCTAAAAACTTTTGGTAGAAGGGGGGACAATGGAGGATGTACCGGAAGGCGGTACGTTTCGTAGGAGACTTTGGGAGTGCCTGACTCAGCCCAGACAGACGGGACATCGCACCCCGTTGAGCGGTGAACCTTCTCCCTTGCCGGGTTCCCCTCCAGGTTGCAACCTCTTTTTCCTTTCTGGTCCATGAGAATGGGAAGGAGAGATGGAGGGGAACGAACACGTTGGCCTCCCACCTTTATAGAGGGGGCTGCCCAGCCGCATTTAATGCAGGCACGATGCAGGAGCAGTAATGGACGCCAATCCTGAAGCGTCGCGTCGATTGGTATGCCTCCGCGGTGCTTGGGAACTCGCAACCCTTTATGGGTCAATTCAATGGATTGCTTGGGGCCCGGAGACAACGGTTCGGAGGCCGCAAACACTCCCTAGAGAAAGGAGTCGACATGGGTCCCACAGAAGAATAGCCACGGGCTTGGTACTTGGGCTTGCGGGGTTAGCTTGGGGAGATCCGTACCCAGGATCAAACCCGAAAAACCTCTGAAGACGCCTGACGTCACAGGAGGTGCTGGGTCCCTAGGACCAACCCAAGGGGATGCAGGGGACGAGCAATGGCTCCCTGACTCCCTTACCCCAGGGGCGGAGAGGGAATGTCTATCCTTCAAAAAGTGGATCTGCTGTCTTGCCCTTGTAGTCAAGGAAAAACACCGATCCTTCTACTCTCAGAGCCCTCGAGACAAAGACGAATGATACAGGGAGCCAAACGCAAAAGTATGCATAGGACAGTAAGGCAAAGAGATATTGTCATTATAATCAAAACGGGTACATCGGGGCCAAGCTCCCAAGTAACAAATAATCCTATAACTCTTTGTCCTCGGGAGGGAGCTCTTCTTAAACTCGGCTGATGCTCATGAAGCCCAGGTCGGCATCCGGAGGTAAAAGTTGGGCCTTCTTCAGCTAGTCGATGGCCCCGTGGAAGCCTTGCTTCAAGCGGTTCATTACCTGGCCGGTAATGATGTCGCCAAACTCATCCAACTCCAGGTACTTAGCCTTGAAGTCTGCCTTAGCCTCTTTCATGCAGGAAGCCTTAACAACCCGAAAGTTGTGCCCGTCGGCCTTAGCAACCTCCTTGGCATGCTTTAGCTGCTCCATCTCTGCAGCCATTTTGTCTTGGTTGCCAAAGCTTCCTTGAGCCTGTCCGAGATGGCCTACACTTCCAACCGTGCTTGGGCCAGATCTTCCTCGAAGTTAGACAGGCGATCAACCACCATCATGAGGTCGGACTCCTTCTGGGTGAGCTGGTGTGCTTGGTCTTTGACACGTTCAGCTGACCTCCCAGCCGAGGCCCCCAGAAGGTGGATATCGCCCGACAACTTTTTCTCCTTCGCTTGAAGCTGGTCCCACTCTCGAGTCACCTGGAGCAGGTCGTTGATGACGACCACAACCTTCTCAGACGCCAAACGTTCCCGGTGCCTGGAACTCTAGAGAGAGGACTCCACAGCCAGCAAGGTGTCCAGCTGATGCTCCACCTTCGCGCGGAGAGCTCTGCTGACCCCGGCTTGCATAAGCCCTGCTCTGTGCTCATGGTCAGCTGCGGCCTCTGCTCTCAGGGCCTGGCAGGTCAAGGCCTCAATCTCGAGCTAGGCATACAAGTCATGGCCGGCTGCCAGACAGTCTTCAGTCGCCTATCATTGCACCAAGGAATTATAGAGCATACAAGAAAACAACCTCCTATGTATCGAGAACACACACCTTCAAAAGGGACTCACGGAGGGTGGTGAGAGGCCCCGCAGAGTCTCGCATGTCTTCCCTCCCTTGAGACCTCGAGGTGTCAACCTGACTCTTGGAAGGTAACAAGCCCCTGCGCGGAGGAAGAAGCTAGACAGTAGGAGCTCCTGGCGGCAGGGTAGAAGGAACGGAGTCGCCCTCCTTAGAGCTGGAAGTCCCCTCGGAAGAAGTGCCCTCAACAGGAACCTCCTTCAGCTGCATCGGGGGTAAAGATTGCATGGAAGCCTCCAACGCCGCATCTAGCCTTTTTTGAAGGCGGTCAAGTTACATTCAGTATTGGGTGGGCAATACTTTCTTACCCTTAGGGGCATCAGCAGGGTCAACTGAAGAAGTGTCGTAGGCCTGGACACCTGCCTCCGTAGCAGCAGTCGATGGAAAAGGTAGAGATAGGGGAATGGATTCCCCACCATCGGAAGGTGAAACATCTTCCTAAGGGACAGATAGAAGGGTGCTGGGGCCATTGGAGTGCAACCTTTTCCATCTAGGGCTCGAGCCTTCCGGAACCTTCCTCTTCTGCCGACCAGAGAATTGGGCTGTTGAGGGGGTAGTAAGAGGCGAGGACTCCTCGGTGACCCCCTGCGGATGGACAGCAGCCAGGGGCGGGTCATTCTCTGAAGGGATGCCCACCCCCCGGGTCAACCGACGGACTGGAAGTCCCTCGGTCCACAAATGGTGGTGGCGCAGCAGTAACCTCTGCCCGTCCTGGCAAGGCAGACCCATAGGACGATTCAGCAGTCCCCTTCGAGGACTCGATTGGAGCAGAGGGTGCATCAGGAGCCCCGGGGGGAGGAGCCAACGCTTCCTTGTTGGCCTCCTCCCACTTGATAAGTCGGTGCTTCGCTCTCGAAAACATGAGTTCCTCTGCAATAACCAGGCAAAGGGATATCAATTAGAACTAATAGGCATTGATGAAAAGGATGAACGTACCAAGGCTGGGGCTAATCTGGGTCACTTTAGAGCTAAAGTTCGCTCGGTACATGAGCTCCTCACTCTGCACCAGACCTGGACCGCTGAACTCCATGCCAGAGAGTATGTTCCTGGCACGCTGGTAGGCTGGACTCTGGAGGAAATCCCCTAATGAGGGAGGAGTCGACAAATCCTCCGTCCAGCAGAGAGGACTATAGGGCTGTGTAGGCAGTTGGATGAAGAAGAACTTCTCTTTCCACCTTTTGTGCGAGGAAGGGAACCCTCCTAGGAATCTATCGTTGGGATGCGCCGAAAAGCTAAAAGCCCCTCGTGAGCCGATCAGAATGAAGAATGAATGGAAAAGGCGAGGGGTCAGGGGGATGTCGAAGAGGTTTAAGATAATGTACGCTTCGCCCATCTGAGCAATGACATTGGGAGCCATCTCGTGGAGGGGGATATCAAAATAGGAGGTCACATTCATGAAAAAAGGGAGAATAGGAAACGGAGCCCCGACTCTACTTGCCCCAAAAAGAAGGTAAAGAAGCCTACGGGAAGCTCCACCGGCGTCTGGTCTACTTTAGGGATCACCACCACCATCTCGGCCAAAATGCCGTAGGGCTCAATGACCGCTTGCAGAGCCTCCGGCCTCACTCTGAAAGAGGCGGACTCATACCACTCTGCTCGATAACCTTCCATGGTTCTTAAGGGAAAAGACGAGAAGGAGGCAAAAGACTTACGTTAAAAAGAATCCTTAGAGAAGAAGACGAAAACGAGGTGCACTAAGCAACGAAGTCAGAAGGTGGCCGAACGTCTTCACCTCCCCTTCTCATACAAAGGAAGCTGCCTACATGTGCGCAATGGGGGGCAAGGCACGTGGAAGGCAAGGAACCGCCACATCGGGGCAACACCATGGATCAGTCACTTGACGTGAGGCTGCTACAGCTGCGCACGTCAGTAAGAGATCGCGAAGAGAGCAGTTGGGGCACGTGGCGATGAGGCATTCACGAAGGGACTTTATCGCCATCAAAGAGCGTCATGCGCCTTTATGAAAAATGGACAGGTATCGTTGCAGTACCTCGAAAGCCATAGAAGCCTTTTTGGGAAGACAAAACCAAAAAGGGATTGCCTCGGGACCCGAGACAAATTCTATAATCCTAGGACCAGTATAACTGTCAAGGGAGTAGTAACGGGTGCAAGGACCCACTGGAACATAGCTTCTTCATCACCACACTAGTCTGATCAGTCAACAACACTTCCTTCGATCAGACTTGAAGGGAGGGACTTGTGATGGGGTTGAATACCCCGTGGCGGACACGTGGACTGAAGAAGTTGGGTGGCAAGATGTAGCGAGTCTGAGCGACTCTCTTTTCGGAGCTCCCAGGACCCTCTCGGGAAGGGGATCCCCCGGGCCCCCCTCGCGGTAAATATGCCCCGAAGATCAAATCCGGGAAGCCAGGCCCCGAGACCACCTCGGGGAAGCGGAGTGCCCGGGACCCCCCGAGCCAGAAGACCCCGAGATCACCTCGGGGGAGCAGAGCCTAAGAAGCATTCAGCCTCAAGTAACGGTCCCCCTTTTCTCGAATCTGTGGATAACCATCCCCACTATCGCGGAGTCATCATGACCCCTAAATGCCACAACGGGTCAAACTTAATGACGGCGAGGACCATTTCAAAGATTATCTGGTAACCGACAAATGGGGGCGTGGCACAGATCGTGGGGACGCACGAAGGCAGCAACCGCAAGTATAAAAGGTACTCCAACCCCTGCGGTAAAGGGGTTACGCCTTCTCTACTACTCACATACCTTCTTGTCTTCTTCTCATCTCCTCCATCGAGACACTGACTTGAGCGTCGGAGTGGGCTCCGTCGGACAACGTCCGGCCTGATCCCCTAACGCTCGTGTTAATCTCGCAGGGTGTGGAGTTCCTCCTCTAGCGTCAGCATCCGTGTGGGCTAAACCCTGGTGACTGGTCGTCGACGTTGATTCCTTCCGGAACACAGAAGAACTAAGAACTATAGCAAAAATTCAATCGCGCGTACCTGCGTGTGAAGGGCGGAGGAGCTTATATAGCTGAGGGAGCCGACAATTTCTGCCCCGCGTCTGCCACCTTTTGTCTCATGTGGGGACAGGATCAGGGGTACTATCAGCTCACCAACCGGCGCCGATCGCCGCCTCCCAGTCTGACGCGGATAGGGGTCATTATGGTACGGAGTGCCAGGGTATGTCAGGAATGTACCATGTCAGCGGGATATTCGCCATTCGGACATGAGTAGTGTTAGACCTGAGCCATCCTGCGCCGATTTTGGTACCACTTTTGCCAGTATAGTGTCAGGGAGTGAGTGTTCCCTAGGAAAACGACAATTCTGGAGCTAGGTCACCGACCGACTGACCCGAGTGAGATCTCACAAAGCAGTTAATGCCACTTGGGCTAAGCAAGGGGTAATCCGAGTTTGGGAAATCCGAGTCTTTGGGGCACTCGACACTCGGACTCGACCAACACGATTCATCCTTATGACATATGACTAGATGACCTCGAGGGGAGCTGAATGGATGTTGGATGCGTGCTGACCGGGTGACCCTTAAGCCCGACACTCGGTATCTCTCGCTGGGGAAACTTCAGACCGTATTAGGCTAGTCTCCCACTCGGGCATCCCGACCTGAGTGGCCTGCACTGCCACACCGGGCTATCGAGGCCTTTCCGTTAATGATCTGTCTCCCTGCGGCGCCACGTGGCCCGACCAGGCTACACCTAGGCAAGGTCGGGATCATAAGCATCCCCCTCGAGTCTAGTCGAAGGTGGCGTCGAGTCCGACTGACTGGACCATCAACTTGTATCAATCGGGCTAACACACTGGGCCGATCGTCCGACCGTCAACACTCATCGCTCAACTGACATAAGGCGTGGCACATGTTGTTGGAGCAATCGGCCCTAAGATGGTCCGGTGTGACCAAGAGTTTTGATGTTTGGGCAAAGGGTTTAAGTTAGGTTTTCCCTTGTATTTGATATGCGTATGTTGAGTGTGCAGGTTGTACAGGTTATGCATATGGACCTGATTGGACGACCTCAGTACGGTGAAGGATGGCATGGAGGCCAGCTGGAGGCTGGCGTGCGCATCTGAGGGACCTTGGAGAGCAGGGACGATGAGCTGATGGGCGCAGACTTCGAGGCATACGTGAAGGGTGGCATGGAGGCAAACTGGAGGTTTGCGTGCGCATCCGAGGGACGAGGGCCGAAGATGAAGAGGGCACGAAAGCAACAGTCGAGGCTGTGGAGGAGGAGTCAGTCGAGTCGTGAGGATCGAGTGCTGTGTGAATGTACTCGGGAAAGGGTTCAGCTAGGGACCAGTCGACTGCCCTTGGGGCAGTCGACTGGTAGGTGGCTGGTGAGCTGGCAAATTCGAACGTTGGGGTGCAACGGTCAAATTTGGCTGGCACCAGTCGACTGCCCTGGGGGCAGTCGACTGGTAGCGAGAAATCAGCCCCGAATCCTATTTAAAGAGGACTTCGTGGTGGCTGAGTTTCTTGACGAAACCTGCTTGGGTAAAGCCGGTTAGTAGTCTACTTGTTCATAAGCGTCCTGGTGTTGTGGTGAGGTTTCTCCACCCACAAGGAGCGACAGTGATAGCCGGAGGTTATCCGGGGGTGATCCACCGAAGGATTGTTGGATTAGTCACCCGACCGGGGTGATACCAACTAAATACGGTTTGTTAGCGTTGTTTTTGTTTGTTTTTGTATATTTCGCTGTGCTACTAACAACGCAGGTTCAAGAAAGAGTTCGAAACGCTATTCACCCCCCCTCTAGCGTACAAATCGATCCTTACAATTGGTATCAGACCGAAGGACCGCTCGTGATTGGACTAACCGCCAAGAAGAGCAAAAGCTAGAGGGAAGAACATGGAAGATAAGTTGGGGGAAGACATCAACGCACCACCATCCTACAATCATGAAGGATTCGGTCATTGGAAGTTAAGGATGGAAAATTGGCTAGGAATGGATTGGGATTGTAGGATGACCATTGAAGACCCCTTTGAAATTCCGAGAGACAAGCACGAGAAGAGGCTTCGCCCAAGATACTGGACAAATGAACAACAAGAGCAATCTAGGGCAAATGAAAAGGTAATCAATATTTTAGTTAATATTTTGCCTACTAATGTTTTGAGTCGTGTAGGAGAATATCAAAATACATATGAATTGTGGAGCAAATTGCAAAAAATTCATAAGAACCCTACACAAGATCAATTAGTGGATGAGGCCGAGGAAGTAAACTCAATAGCCCAAGAAGAGGGGAAAAAGGAAGAAGAATCATCTACCTCCTCAAGTAAAATGGAAGAAGAGAGTGAGAGGTCCTCCACCTCATCTAGAGAAGAAAAAGAAGAAGTATCAACGTCAAGTATTGAGGGGGAGGAGAGACCCTCAATCATACAAGAACAAGAAGAGACCTCTACCTCCACCAAAGCTAAGAGAAAGGAGCACATCACATGATTTGGTTGCAACGAAAAGGGGCATTACAAGGATAAGCGCCCGAAAGGTAAAATGGAGGTAAAATCTAAACCTAATTCCATTCAATTTAAATCTAACATAAATTGTAGGAATGGAGGAGCTCAAGCTAAGAAAAAGAGGATTAGATGCTTCACGTGTGGTGAGCTAGGGCACTACCACACCAAGTGTCCAAGGAAGAATGAGCTAAAGAAGATGGAGCACCTTAGGAGATGAGAGAAAGAAGAGAGAAGAAAGCAAAACTCACAACAAGGAAGGTCTACAAGGGTAAGGGAGGTATTTCCTAACCCTAGTTTAAAAAGAAATTTAATTTCAAGTTCTTCTTTACAATTCAAGAATCATGTTAATTACTCATCCATGCATGTTAGAACTCATGAAAATTGCTTAATGGTACATAACCTTGGTTTTAAATATCATGATAGGAATAAGGATAACAAGGTAGATACATATCCTAAGAAAAGCATGCATCATGGTAAATCTAGGACCTTTGTATCTAAAGATCATGGCACTAATCCCAAGAAGGGAAAGAATGTGCCTGAGAAAATGGGTAGTTCTAGGGATGTCCAAAGTGGACATATGGACTCCAAAATTAATGGTCTAGAGAGGGAAAATCAAGCCTTGAGGGCAAGGCTTGATACTTTAGAAAAGGCCTTAGAAAGATTCACTGTTGGATCAAAGGGTCTAGACATGGTGTTGGGTAGTCTAAAACCCAATTATGATAGATCAGGGTTAGGATACCAGTCTAAGACCTCCAAAGCCAATGGTAAGAAATATGCTGGGAAGGCATATGACCATGGCAAAAAGGAGAAGTCCAAGGATGGCAAGGGGGTGCCACTCAAAGGGAAAACGGATAACTTAACCAAGGGCAAGGTGTCCAAGGTTAAGAAGGTCCAATTTATAGGCCAAGAGTCATCGGGGGCACACCGGTGTGGTCTAGTATGGGTTGAGTCACCTAGGGAGGTGGCTAAGGCTCAGAGCTCAAGGGGGAATTCTAGGAGCCTTTGGGGTCCATGATAAATGGATCTCAAAAGTTTTTCTCCCAAGGAATTAGATGAAATGTACCAAATAGGATTGGGAGACTCGGATAAGTCTTAATTCTAGGTTTTGGCACACAAAAAAGGGATTTAGGGAGAAAAAGGGTGAAAATGGTATTATAATTGAAAGAAATTGGGTTTAATGTAAAAATACCATGTAACTTGATGCTACTAATGGATTATGAATGAGTATGAGAAGAAGCATCAAGGTGAGGTCGAAATTAGAACTTTGAGCTAAGGTTTTAATGATACACTTTAGGATAAGTGGAGTTTTGTGCTAATCTTGGGATTCGGAGTACATTTGTTTGGAAACGTATTTTTCCCACGTAAATATTGGCTTCACAAGTCTCCCCACAAAATTTCAAAATTTTTAGAGATTTGTAGAATTTTTAGGAGATTTCTGAATTTCGGCCTGAAAACCTGAAAAACAGGTATCAGTCGACTGCCCTGGGGGCAGTCGACTGGTAAGAGCTCGGAAACTCTCTGTGAGTTTTGGCAGTTGACTGCCATTTGGACAGTCGACTGAGGGTCTGGGCAGAGTGTTAATAAGTGATTTCTGAAGGGGTTTTTCAGAAACACTTGGAATTATGGATAACCTTAAGTTGAGGACAATTCCTTGGGTCAATTTGAAAGGGTTAGAAGAGGCAAACACAAGGAATAATGGCTTGATTTCAAAATGCTAATTTTTTTTAGATGTGTACCAAAAGTCAAACACACTTGATATTTTCATGATATCATATTTTTCTAGGATTGGGTATATCCTAGCAAGTGTGTTTGCAAACTTTAGAATATTTTAGAGTGTTGTTGAGTTCTTTTTGGCACTAAGGGGAAGGTTGCTTGGGAGCAAGCCTTAATGGTGTCCAAAAGGGGAAGAACTCGGATGTTGGGTTGGGGATAACTCAACATGGTGTTTAGGAGGTTAAGTTGGGTAGAACTTGACCTGGGAAAAATAAAAATTGGGAGAAGGCATGGGTTAAGGGGGAGATTGTCTCCTATTTGCCTTAATTTTCATAAGAAAACTTTTGGATTTTATACCAAACTTGGGAATGGGGATAGATACATGGTGAAATGTATTTTTCCCAAGTAGGTATGGGTACCACAAAGTTCTCCACGAAATTTGGGAATTTTTGGAGATTTATGGAATTTCTGGCGCGTTTCTGAAATTCGGCCAGAAAACTAATTATCAGAGTATCAGTCAACTGCCCTGGGGGCAGTCGACTGGTCAGGGCTGGTGTGGGTATCCAGCAGCTGACTTGGGATCCAAATGACAAGGAACAAGTGTATGGGGGTTTAGTACACTATGTTTAGGATCATTGGGGATGTAAAGAACCAATAATTGGATATTGTTGGGTTCTTTTTGATGTATGGCAAAGGGGGAGAAATATTGTGTTTAAGTGGGAAACTAATACCTTTGCTAGAAACCCTAGGTTTAGGGGGAGCTAAAATTAAGGGGGAGCATGGTTGCTCCCTTCTTGGCGTAAGGGGAACCTTGGAGAGGTTCTTAAAAAGACTTTGTAAGTCCAATGTAGGGGGAGCTTGGGAGAAGCTATAAAAAGCCCGTGAAAATTCTAACTTGGAGGGTTAGGTGTGTAAAATTCCTAACTTGGAGGGTTAGGTGTGGGATGCCTTGGGATAGGATCCAGTTATGCATTGCATATGCATTCATTTAGCATTGTTTTTGCTATTTACTACTATCTTGCTTTCCTAACTTAAACGAATTGCCAAACATCAAAAAGGGGGAGATTGTTGGAGCAATCGGCCCTAAGATGGTCTGGTGTGACCATGAGTTTTAATGTTTGGGCAAAGGGTTTAAGTTAGGTTTTCCCTTGTATTTGATATGCGTATGTTGAGTGTGCAAGTTGTACAGGTTACGCATATGGACCTGACTGGACAGCCTCAGTACGGTGAAGGACGGCATGGAGGCCAGCTGGAGGCTGGTGTGTGCATCTGAGGGACCTTGGAGAGCAGGGACGATGAGCTGATGGGCGCGGACTTTGAGGCATACGTGAAGGGTGGCATGGAGGCAAACTGGAGGTTTGCGTGCGCATCCGAGGGACGAGGGCCGAAGATGAAGAGGGCGCGAAGGCAACAGTCGAGGCTACGGAGGAGGAGTCAGTCGAGTCGTGAGGATCGAGTGCTGTGTGAATGTACTCGGGAAAGGGTTCAGCTAGGGACCAGTCGACTGCCCTGGGGGCAGTCGACTGGTAGGTGGCTGGTGAGCTGGCAAATTCGAACGTTGGGGTACAACGGTCGAATTTGGCTGGCACCAGTCGACTGCCCTGGGGGCAGTAGACTGGTAGCGAGAAATCAGCCCCGAGTCCTATTTAAAGAGGACTTCGTGGTGGCTGAGTTTCTTGACGAATCTTGCTTGGGTAAGGCAAGATAGTAGTCTACTTCGTTCTCTAAGTGTCCTTGGTGTTGTGGCGAGGTTTCTCCACCCACAAGGAGCGACGACTTCTAGCCGGAGGTTATCCGGGGTTTGATCCGCCGAAGGATTTTTGGATTAGTCACCCGACCGGGGTGGATACCAACTAAATACGGTTTGTTAGCGTTGTTTTTGTTTGTTTTTATATATTCCGTTGTGCTACTAACAACGCAGGTTCAAGAAAGAGTTCGAAACGCTATTCACCCCCCCCTCTAGCGTACGGAATCGATCCTTACACATGTCATTCATGTCTTATCCCCGAATCTCAACGGGTCGATTCGTATCCCCACATTAACTGTTGAGGGCCACGTGTCCTTTGGTTATTGGATTTCCCAAGCATTGAGGCGTCAGCACGTCGTGATCGTTATGTGCTTTCCCGAGGCTTATTTGTGGTGCCGATGGATGGCTTGGATCTATTCCCGCTTTTTCACCGGATCGCCATCGGACGGCTGACATTAGTCACTCGGTCCTATATATACCTCCCCCTCA
>JAGFNQ010007699.1:0-42985 GCA_024364735.1 Boesenbergia rotunda | reverse complement strand
TAGTACAAATGTGAGAAGCACACCCAGTATCTAATACCCATGATGTAGAAATAGAAAGGTTGACTTCTATAACATTTATACCTGAAGTAGAAGTCTCACTTCTCTTCTTCTTCAGATCTTCCAGGTATACCTTGCAGTTCCGCTTCCAATGCCCTTTCTCACCGCAATGGAAACAGGTGGCATCCTTCTGCACCCCACCCTTGGGTTTAAGTGCTGCAGAGCTGGCTTTGCCCTTGGTTTGGGTCTTACCCTTACCTTTGGGCTTCCACTTACCCTTGCCTTTGCCCTTCTGTACCATCAAGACGGTACTAGGCTTGGTGAGATTAGGCTCAGCAGTTCTTAACATGTTGAGTATCTCGGGAAGTGGTTTGTCTAATTCGTTCATGTTGTAATTCATGACGAATTGACGGTAACCTGGCAGCAACGATTGCAGAATCTGCTCGGTAGCCAGCTCTTGGCCCAAGGGAAACCCTAGACTATCGAGGTTCTCGACGTACCCAATCATCTTGAGTACGTGAGTTCCTACTGGGGTTCCCTCTTTCATCTTGCATGAAAAGAGGGCCTGAGTCACTTCGAACCGCTCATGCCTTGCCTGCCCTTGATATAATTGCTTGAGGTGGCCAATCATATCGTAAGCATTCATGTTCTCGTGTTGCTTCTGAAGCTCAGAGGACATGCAGCATAACATTAGGCATGACACGTCTAACGCGTCATCTAGATGCTTCTGATGAGCATCTCTAACACTACGAATGGCTGAGGGTGGTGGTGCTTCAGGAACTGCTTGCTTTAGAACGTACAGCTTACGTTCCTGTTTGAGGACTATCCTCAAGTTCCTGTACCAGTCCAGGAAATTAGCTCCAGTGAGCTTGTCCTTCTCAAGGACAGATCGCAGAGAGAGAGTATTCGCGTTTGAAGACATGGTAATCTACAACATAAAATGCAGAAAATAAATATCCACCATTGTATCATATTTTATTTATCATTTAACTAGGCATTTAATTAAATGATGCTCCCACTGAATTATAAGGCTTTGGTAGAATCGAGTCATAGATGTGGTAAAACCACACTACTAGATCCACACCAACTAACTATAATTCTCGTAGGTCAAGATCCACATCATACTACGCCTTGAGTTAGCTTTGGCTAAATCGCCCAAGACATAGTATGATCGGTAGGTACTAATTACCAATTACATCTCTATGCAACTCTTGTTTATAGGATCAAGAATTAACATTTATGAATAATCTTGAGTTAGCTTTGGCTAAATCTCCCAAGACTATTGATAAATGCGATCTTGTCCTACCTTTCCAACTATTGGAATACGCCTATAGCTTTACTCGATCCAATTGAGTTAACTAGTTACTCAATCTGATTGAGCTCGATCTAACCCAAGCGTGATAGGCGGGACCAAGGTTGTCCCTCCGCATCCCACCAAGATTAAATGCGTTGCTCTGCTTTGGCAGAATCGACAAGCGCATATGATCGAGGTAGTGATGGGTATCAGGGCCCGGTAGGCGTTTACGAGTTGATTCGTTTTAGATCTAATCTAATCGAGGATGTGCATCACATCTAGGCATTTATGAAATCTAATTTAATCCTAAATGTGTATTAAGTGCACATCAAAATGTGGTTCCCACATTACTTGTGCATCTCATACACTTAAGTTTATTTTTACTATTCTACATTATCATGCATCATATACATCACAAGCATAGCAATAATAAAAATAAACATAAGTGACTTGGTCATGGCCCTACTAAGACCCTCTCAAGCCAATGAGAGGATCCGATGGTTAACCTAGGTCTAGCGGCTTCTCCAAGCGCTTCCTCTTGACCGTCTTGGTGTTGTCGGCTAGTTCTCCCGAGTCCAAGTTCTCCGGAATTTCCGTCGTCTTCACTTTTGTACATTACAAATTTTTATACTCGAGTTACATTCGAGTCTAAATATGAAATACAACAGAAATAAAATATTAAAAGCCGACATGCAGGTCGCAAACACAATACAACACGCACATGTACAAAAACGGCGCGCAGGCCGTATTATGAATTACAACACAATTTTAATCTTATTAAAAATTGGGTTTTGGGCCATGACCATCACACTACTGTACATAATTCAAAATTATGTAATTTTACAGATTTTATATAATTTTTCTACTGATTTTTAGAATTTTTCGAGTCACAACTCCGCGGTGGTCCCGGTAAGCGGGTTTCGGGCGTAATCGCGAGACAAGGCCCCTTGCGGGGTTAGGGGCAGCGCCCCTACTCGTGAAATAACCTTCACGAGTGTCTTCTTGCGATTATACAGTGCCTTTACCCGCTGTCCCAAAATCCATTTGGGCGAAACTTGCCGTTTCGGAGAAGTTTTTCTCGGTGGCAAAGTCTACAAGTGCTTCGCACTCGTCGCTTTGCCTCTACGAGGAAAAATACTCAAAAAATCCTAAAATTTAGAAACATTACAGAAGCATAAAATTATCTAAATTTTTTATCTAATACAAAAAAATAAAAACCAAAACGAGCACAAGCTTCGCTCGTGGCTCTGATACCACTGTAGGGTTTTTCGGGCCGCGAAAACCGCTTTTTCGCGTCGCGGAAACCCAGAAAGCCCCAATAGAAAGGATCCGAGCGAAGAAAACCATTTCAAAATTTACGAGTGCTCGTTTACATGCTTCAAAACTGATCTACAACCTAGATCTATTAGAGAAGAGAAAAACTACCTTCGATGCGTGCCCCGCAATTCCCGCTCGCTCCTCGGTTGGTGTCGGATCTCAAGGATGCAAAGTAGCAACCCTCTAGAAGTATCCACACAAGCAAGAGAATGGAGATGAGAGCCCAAAAGTGTGCTAGCACTACTTGGGGTCTCGGCAAGATGAGAGGAGAGGGAGAGCAAAACAAAACAAAAACAAGAGAGGAGAAGAATCAAATCACCCACACACAAAAAAACCTCTTTTGTGTGTTTAAGTGGCCGGCCACCACCTTGAGTAACCCCCTATTTGAATTCAAAATTCAAATGGGGAGGTTACTTAGCCTTCATGATGATACCAAGTCATCACTTGGTCAAGTCAAGGTGATGTGGCTTGAGTCAAGTCAAACTTGCCTTTTATGGACTTTCCATATTTAGCCAAAGTCAAACTTTGACTTCATTATTCTCCCATGATTAGATTCATCCAACACTTGCATCAAACTCGAGTCCAACTCAAGTTGTCTAATTTGAGTCAAGTCAAACTTGCCTTTTATGGACTTTCCATATTTAGCCAAAGTCAAACTTTGACTTCATTACTCTCGGTCCATCATATGGACTTATTCTCCATCTATTGCTCTATGTGTGTGACCCTATAGGTTCTTGTAACGTTGGCAATGCCCTTAAACCTATTTAAGGACATAAGCAATGAGAGGTATCTAGCAACACATCATTGCTACCCAAGTTACAAGAATGTCGAGATCCAACATCACCATTGTGACTAATAATTGTGACCATCACAATATGTGACAACGTCCTTCTATCCTCGATATCTAGATTGATCTTTCATGAGGCATAGACCGTGTCATCCTCAAATCAATCTATATGTCTTGATCTCCAAGTAGACTCACTATAATCAAATAAGCTCAATATCTAATATTGCCTTATTTGGGCATGGCCATGCACTTAGTGGTCTTACTCTATCAAGAACGAAGATATCACTCCCGTCATATAGGAGGGATAGATCCCATCTACGTTACTCACATCCCTCCGCATAATTTGTTACAAACCCAATAATCGCCTTTATAGTCCACCCAGTTACGGGTGACGTTTGACGAAGCCAAAGTACGTAACTCCTTATGTAGGGAACTATGGTAACTTCAGGTCTAGGACTATAGTCATACTAATAGTCACATGAGAAAGTATATGACACTCATATAACGATCCATGATACTTTCTTATGGCGGGCCATTCAGTATACATTCTCTAATGTATACCCATGTGTCAACTTGATATCTTATATCCATGACTTGTGAGATCAAGTCATCATGTTGACCTACATGCTAGTCTCTATGCATTAACATTGTCCTTGAATGTTAATACTTGACTAGGAATAATTAAGAGTAGTGTTCTCTATATCATCTCACTATTGATTCAACTAATCGATTGATATAGATAAGAACTTTCTACTCAAGGACGTTATTATACTAAGTTATTTGGCACCAATACACATAAGTACAATAACCATAAGAAATGCCTTTATATATATGAAATATATACAAGAATATGATACAATGAGTCCAAAAAGTAATCATCATATGATTGGCTCTAGGGCTCTCACTAACACAGGGCGCCCCGAAGTGCTATAAATAGCACTCAACGCCAAGGCTTCTATACAATAAGTTTTCCAACGCATATACGCTCTTCAACTCAAGCGTTCTGCTCCAGAAATCCTCCATCTCGAGATTCTAGCGCCGGCGACGACCCTACGCATCGAAGAACGATCTACACTGGGCATCGGTAACGAAGAGTCAATTTTTAATTGTATTCTTACTGCACTTACTACTGTACAATTATTTATAAGATTTTGCGCGATTATAGTATTGCCCGCAGTAAATGGTCAACGACCGTGGGCCTTGGAGTAGGAGCCGACCGCGACTCTGAACTAAGTAAAACTACATGCGTCTTTGCGTTGTGATTTAATTTTCCGCTACGTATGCTCTTATTTTTAATCCGAAAACGATTTACGATATTCACCCCCCTATCGTATTCTCTTGATCCAACAAGTGGTATCAGAGTGGGGAAGCTCAAAATTGGTGCAACCACCAATTTGAGATTTTTTTCAGATTTTTTTTAATTTTTTTTCGATCGAAATTTTTTCTCGTTAATCGAGGTTGGTGCAACACCCCTTGATAAATATTTCTTTTTTCCCGCACTACTAATCCAAGACCAAGTCTTGGGATATTCCTTTTCTTTTTATTGTTAATTTCAGATAAATGGTCATGCAAGAAGGATTTAGCACAGTCAGACCACCACTTTTCAGTGGAGAGGACTTCTCCTACTGGAAAAGTCGAATGGAGGTCCACCTGAAAACTCAGGTGGATATGTGGATAATCATCCAGTCTGGACTGGAGATTCCAAAGAACGCTGAAGGAGTACCACAGTCGTACACTGAGTGGGATACCGCTCTGAAAAGAAGAATTGAAGCTGATGCCAAAGCGACTTAGACCCTTCAATTCGACCTGACCAAGGAAGAGTTGAATCGGGTAGGACCATTCAACAGTGCCAAGGAACTGTGGGGCAAGCTGATCGAGCTGCACGAAGGAACTTCAGACACTCGAATCAGCAAAAGAGATCTCCTCCTGAACAAGCTGTACACGATTAAGATGAACGACAACGAAACAGCAGCTCAACTCCACGCCCGAATTCAGGAGTTAATGAACGGACTACACACCATCGGTCACAAGGTAGAAAACTGTGACCTAATAAGGTACGCTTTAAATGCTTTCCCGAGAAACACCTTGTGGGCATCTATGGTAGATGCATACAAGGTTTCAAGGGACCTTTCAAAAATTAAATTAGAT
The DNA here is from genome assembly GCA_024364735.1 of Boesenbergia rotunda. Classification (NCBI taxonomy): domain Eukaryota; kingdom Viridiplantae; phylum Streptophyta; class Magnoliopsida; order Zingiberales; family Zingiberaceae; genus Boesenbergia; species Boesenbergia rotunda. Next base: position 37,442 of record JAGFNQ010007699.1, on the reverse strand, counting down.
GAATTGTTCTCTGAATTAGAGTTGCATGAGCAGACTAACTGCAATCTGGCCGAGAAAGGCATTGCCTTTATTGCAGGTAAAGCTGGAAGGATATCCAAGAAGAAACCTCAACCTGCACCTGAGCCTGATTCAGACTCAGACTCAGAAGATGACGAAGGAGATCGACCTAAGCTGGTCCGACTGACCCAGAACTACTACAAGGAGTTGAAGAATCAATCCAACAGAAGAAAGGTCAACCGGAAGAAGGATGATTCAGCTGAACCCTCAAATGACAAGAACAAACCAAACGTGACCTGCTACGAGTGCAAGAAGAAGGGTCACTACAAGACGGAGTGTCCGAACCTAAAGGAGACCAAAAAGACAAAAAGGAAGAAAGCACTCCAAGCAACATGGGACGAATCTTCCTCAGAAGAAGAAGAAGAGGCGCCCCAGTCAAACTTGCTAGCCCTGACTGCCTCCGAAGAACTCGAGACCGAGTCAGAATCAGAGTAGGATGACGGCAAACTCATTTTTTCAGAAAATGGCGAAATAACTGTAAGTGGCTTTTCTAGAATTCAATTATGCGAATTAATTTCTTATCTTTCTCGAGATTTGACTAAAGCCAAAATCCGAGTCGAGTCTCTCAGATAGGAAGTAAAACTCCTGAAAGAGAGAGCAGACTCTGAACCCTTAACTGAGAAGGTTCAAGAAGGAACCTCTGCTCAAGTTGAAAAACTTGAAACAGAGAACTCCTTCTTGAAAACTCAAGTTAAGGATTTTAGAGCTGCCTTAGAACGATTCACCTCTGGTTCCAACGGTCTTGACATGATTCTTGGAAAATAGAAGTCGGTACTAAATCGATCCGGATTGAGCTATAGAACCAAATCTAGACAAAGATCCTACTATGCTGTACTGAACCAGTCCAAACCTAAAGTTCAGTCATGGGTACCCAAACTGTGGTTGAACAAACAAACTGGGTCAAATCAATACTGGATCCCCAAGGACAAGATCACATCTTGCCGAACCATTACCGCGACTTTAGTCCAGGGGGAGCCAAATTAAAAACTATATTCATAGTTAGATAAATCTCTATTCTTGTTTCAAATTGCATGTTTGCTTATTTATTTAATTTCTGCAATTTACCATGCTTAGACTTAGGACTGGATAGTTTAAGGACTGAACTAACTTAACTGAAATTTGACAACATAGTATTGGGTGGAGGTGAGATGATAGTACGTTAGGGAAGCCATTTTGGCGGAACTAGCCGAAGCTACCGATCCAAGACCCAAACTAGTTAGACCAGAATTTTTCAAAGATTAATTTTGAAAATGAAATTTCATTGAAAGGCTTTGTCAAGGAAAGGGTTGATGATCCAATAAGGCTACGGCCAAAGAAGGCCTAGTATCTCGCCAAGACCTGGAAGCCAATCTTTGAAATTCAAATTCAAATTATTCATTGTCAAATTCAAATCTAACACAAATTTTCAGTTAATTGTAGATTCGAACATTTTTCAAAAATAAACTCAAAATCAACTGTTTTCAAAATTAATTCAATTGTTTTCAAAATAAATCATGATTTTTCAAATAATTCTATCTATTAAACCTGTCTCACAAAACCCATAAGGCAAACATGATTGACAACTCTAGAATGGGTGAGAGGGTAAAAATTAAGTCAAATAAAATAAAGTTTATCTTTGTACTTTTGTTAAATTCTGTAGCTTAGAACGAACTTGATTGTTGCTTGAATTAACAATAGTCAAACCATGGTCAAAGTAGTCAAACCATGGTCGAAGCAGTCAAACCTAGTCAAAAGCAGTCAAACCTAGTCAAAATGGTCAAAATCAGATTAAGGCTAGTCAAAAAGAAGGCCATGGGCGCCCATGACCCCTCGGGCGCCCCCTCCTCTTCTCCCTCCATCTTTTAGGTCAAAAAGCTGCAAAAGCAGCTATTAAGGGCGCCCAGACCCTTGCGGACGCCCCTAGGCTCACCTTTGGCAGGAAATCTGCCACTCCTCGCTGACCAAGGCGCCCGTGTCCTCACGGGCGCCCCCATACAAACGGTCAAAAGTTGAAAGCTGCCAAAAGCAGCTGCAACCTATGCTCAGCCCTGCGGGGGCGCCCTCACCGTACCGGGCGCCCTCCTGATCCGGGGCGCCCTCTCCCTCCAGGGCGCTTGGGAATAGCCTATAAAAAGGTCTCCATGCCCCCATTCTTCTCCTCACATCCAAAACCACTCTCTTCTCCAACTCTTCTCCTTCCAAGGCAACCAAGTGACCCTCTTGCTCCCTCAACCTCAACCATGCCTCCCCAGTATGATTTCCCTTATGCATTTTAAATTATTTTTTTTAAATTACTTTCTTTTAAATGCATATTTCTTATCTTAGAAAACGCCGAGCAAACCAAACAAACCCCGGTATTGAACCGAGTCCCGATCCTAGGTTCCCGACTTTAGAACTTTGTAATAAGTTTGCTCGAACAACTTACAAGCCTATAAAAACGAGTTATCTTAATAGAGAATTCTTCACTCAATCTTGTCCACTAGCCATGAACGTCATCAATTTTTACCAACTCGACAATCTCGTATTCTGCACTCATCCAATTAATACATCCTTATGTGCAGAATTCTATAACAACATAATTAGACAGGATGGTCTTATGTTCGTCACCACTGTTCAAGGGATACCCTTGACAATCACACCTTCACTACTCAACCGATTTCTTGGACTACGAACCTCGCAGTCCACCTTTTGCTGCTATCTACCTAGGGAGCCTCCCTTTGATGCTCCCTACTCTCATATTACCCTAGATACTCTACACTCCTACTTCTATAGGGAGGCTAGGAATCTCTTGGCCAGACGATTTCATTCTGTTGACCTTCAGGTCCAGGACTATGCTCTCTATAGAGTTCTAGTCCGCTGTATTCTGCCCTTATCTACTAGAGACGTCGCTACCATGCGACCATTTCACACCTTCCTCCTATACGCATTGATTCACCATCTTGATATCGACATTGGACTTCACATGTTCCATGCGATCCTACATGCGTCCAGTGTTATCACGCAGGGGCGGGTACGCACTCCCTATTGCCACATCATCACTTCCATTCTCCACCATCAAGGTCGTAACATCACCGAGGGAGAGATGGTCGCGTTAACTGACTTCGATGAGATAGGTTATAGGAACTTCTCCCTAGCTGGTATAGAGGTCTCGGGTACCGTGGTTTTGTCTTGGAGACGTCAGAGAGCTGGACCTCAGATCGACTCAGACGAGGAGGTTGAAGTCGATGTTGCAGATATAGCAGCCGCGGCTCGAGAGCATATTGACGAGCCACCACCATTGACCATTGACCAGCGCTTCACTTAGATGCAGACGGAGCTCCACAGCCTCCGAGAGGAGGTCGAGGCTTACCACTTCGAGCAGATGGACGCTCGAAGAGCCGATCGAGAAGTAGACAACGCCCGATACACTGAGATGATGTCACTACTCAGAGCATGGCAGCCTAGCTCATCAGACCACCCTGGTCCCTCCTCCTAGATTTGATTTGTATTGTACTAGTGACTATTTGACTGCCCCTACTCAGTAGGGTTGACTCAGATTTGACTTGTATGATTGCGCTGGATATCTGATTATTTGCCAGCTAACTTATTGAGTTAGATTATTTGCTTTTCTTGATTATCTGATCATTATTAGGATTATGCTTAGTAGAATAGGTTTACCTTTTTTTGTTTAACTGCTTTATTTGATTTAAAAAATCTGTTTCTAAAATAATTTTAAAACTGTTTTACTTGATTTTAAAATCAGCTTTTACTTATTTAAAAAAAATCGACTTAGTTTTATTTTAAAAAACTACCCCCTTCAAAACTAGGGTCTTTTTCGCAAATGGACTTAGCCTAGGCCCTAACCCTAGAATTGCATGCACCTATAGATCTAGAAGTCAGCATCTTACAAGCACCTTAGGGTACTTTTGAATGATAACCTAGAATGGGTTGAGATGCTTAGGTCTTTGCCTTAATTCAAGATGCTTTAAGTCAGTATATCTGCAGTAATTGGGGCACTAAATACAAACTAAAACAGTAATCAAGTTAAGTGTCAAGCTTAGAAAATCTAACTTGAACAGAACACTTAACTTGACTAACCCTAGCGAAAACTACTGTTTATAACAGTTAGTAAGTAGCCAATTGGGTTAGACAGGACCCTACAGAGATAATTTAAATTGGTTTGATTCAGTTTATATCTTGATTTGGTTCAGTACAGCACATCATTCTGTTATAGCATTATACAGTTTACTTTCGTTTGCTATGTTACTTTATTTTTTTTTGATATATGGCAAAGGGGGAGAGATAGGAAAGGAGAGAAGTAAATTTTTTTTCAAAAATTTATCCTTTAAATGTTTTTTTCAAAAATGTATCCTTTCTTCAAAAAGTACTTAAGCTATTCTTTTCAAAACTATTTTCAAAGTACTTAAGCTATGTTTTTCAAAACTATTTTCAAAGTACTTAATCTATTGTTTCTCAAAACTGTTTTAAAAGTACTTGATCTAAATTGTTTTCAAAATTAAGTCTAAGTACTTGACCCAAGCTATTTTCAAAAGTATTTTTTTGTACTTAAACTTAAGCTATGTTCAAAATATCACTAAGTACTAAACTTCTCTAGAAAAGTTTCTAAGTACTAAAGGAATTGAAAACTTTTAAAAAGTGCTTCCAAGAACTAAAAAGATCTTTTAGAAACTTTTCAACTAAGTTATTTTTCTAAAATTTCTAAGTATAAAAAATTTGTTTTGGAAAATGTTCTTTTGAAAAATCTTCTAAGTTTTGAAAAATTAATTCCATTATTTTGACTTAGAAATTTTTCAAAAACTCCCACAAAACTTTGAGAAACCTAGGGGGAGATTCCTTCCAGGGGGAGGGAACTAAACTGTTATAACTGCATGATTTAACTTAACTTTTTTAATCAGGTTGCCATAAATCAAAAAGGGGGAGATTGTTGGTGCAGACAGCACCCAAGTCGAACCTGTGTTTTGATAAATGGCAAAGGGTTCAAAAGTTAAGTATTATTTATTATCTAACATGCTACTTGAGTGTGCAGATTGAAGTCCTAGCGAAGGACTGCTAGGCACCTAGCGAAGGAATGCTAGGCACTGAAACCCTAAGTCCTAGCGAAGGACAGCTGGGCACCTAGCGAAGGGCTGCTAGGATACGAAGCCCTAGCGAAGGACTGCTAGGCACCTGGTGAAGGATTGCCAGGATCCAAAGACCTAGCGAAGGACTGCTAGGCACCGAGCGAAGGACAGCTTGGTATCCAAGACCTAGCGAAGGGCTGCTAGGCACCGGGCAAGGACAGCTTGGTATAGAAAGACCTGGCGAAGGACTGCTAGGCAAAAGTCCAACCGGAGGAGCCGATTGGCAACAGGTAAATTCTCCTGAGAGGAGTAGGTGAGGACGCGTTCCCCGTCGAGGGAACAATAGGCGTCGGTTCGACCTAGGTTCCATTTTGGAGACCCAAAGTTAGAACCAAGACAGCTAAGGCTGTATAAACCTAATACTTTACTTGCTTTGTGTTGTTTTGAACTAACCCTGGATGTAGGACCAAAGGAACGAGTCTCTGCAGCTCAGAACACCTCAAAGGAGAGAGGCAGCAGCTGAGCAGGGCGCCCCGGAGGTCCCGGGCGCCCCCAAGGTGAAGGCAAAACAAAGTTGGCAAGAAAACGCTTCGGAAGCTTACGGGGCGGTGCGCCCCCATGCTCCCAGGCGCCCCGGATGCCTCGCGGATGCCTCGGGCGCCCTCAACTCAAGCCAATGAAGTGGATAAGTCTTATCCATCCAGCCGAGAAGCCCGCTGAAGGAGTCAACCGGTGTGCCCCCAGCGTCCCGGCAGCCCCTAGAGTCAAGCTCAACCCTATTCGAGTGGGATAAGGGCTGACCGAGATAATCTTGGATCAGCTGACGCATGGGGGGGCGCCCCCTGTTGGTGCAAGTTGCATCAATGATGTTCCTCTTTAAGTGTTTTAATGTTTGACAATACACTTAAGTCAGTGACACATTGAACAGACAAAGGGGAGTAAGAGAGAGGTAACCTTAGTTGAAGAAAAGTCCTAGTTAAACTAGGCATAGAAACCTCAAGACCTAGCGAAGGGCTGCTGGGCACCTAGCGAAGGGCTGCTAGGTATCGTAACCTTAAGACCTAGCGAAGGGCTGCTAGGCACCTAGTGAAGGGCTGCTAGGTATCGTAACCCTAAGACCTAGCGAAGGGCTGCTAGGCACCTAGTGAAGGACTACTAGGCATAGAAGACCTAGCGAAGGATTGCTAGGCACCAGGCGAAGGACCGCTTGGTAACAAAGACCTAGCGAAGGGCTGCTAGGCACCTGGCGAAGGACTGCTAGGAAATGAAGACCTGGTCCGAGGGACTAAGCAACTTAGCTGAGCGATGACTAAGGACAGGAGTAGAGACGGGTCAGGGTTTGGGCGTCTCGAGATCCGGAGTAATCGGAGGCTAAGCAAAAGTCCATCCGAAGGACTGGGTGGCAACCGTCTCCTGAAAGGAGTAGGTGAAGGGCGCGTTCCCGGGGGTGGGAACTCGTCCCGGTTCGACCTAGGGTTTCTTGCAAATCCGAAGTCCAACCAAGTCCTTAAGGCTAACATTACATATATCTATGCTTTGTGTTTGTGTATCTTGCAGGTATCAAGAACCGGAGACAAAGCAGGTAAACTAAGTAAAACATGTTTTAAAGGCTTAAAGGGGGGCGCCCCCATGCAACCAGGGCGCCCCCAGCAAGGGGGGCGCCCCCAGTAGCACTAAACATGCAGTGTTGGTGAAGCAGAGTGAACAGGTGTCAACCGGGGCGCCCGGAGCGTCCGGGGTGCCCGGATTAGTAGCTGTTTTGCTGTTTCGAAGCCAGAACACAGGATAAGCCTCCACGGGGGCGCCCGAGCATCCGGGGCGCCCTGGTCAAAGGTCTTATCACCTGCAACGAAGTAGGCGCAAGGATAAGAGTTGACCGAGTTTTCCGGGGCGCCCCCAGCGTCCGGGGCGCCCCCAGGAGTGCTATATAAGGGGCCTCGACCCCTCAGCTTCAGACACGACTTCCAAGAACCATTCTAAGCATTCTGACCAACTGTAACGCGCCAGAAACGAGGCTCTACGACCGGGAGGCTCCAGGAGGAAGTGCGCGGCACTTCGGAGGTCCAGATCGCCCGAGTTTCAACCTTGTTCTATTCGGTTTGCTTTAATAATACTGCAATTATTTCTTATTATATTTTGATTGTAATATTGCACTGTAAGTCGGGTTTCTCCGCCTCCGGAAATTCTGGAAAGGAGACCAATAGTGGACTCACGCCGAGTACATAGGCCTTGGACGTACTGACCCAGGGGGGTCGGGAACCAAGTAAATAAATCCCGCGTGTCCTTCTGTTCTGCATGTATTTTTATGTTTTTACTTTTCCGCTGCGCGACTAATTTTCTAAGTCTAGAACGAACGAGTTTTCTACGAAGTTTCGCGAATAATTTCCACGATCGATATTCACCCCCCCCCCCTCTATCAACGGCACCGGTCCTACAATTGGTATCAGAGTCGAGCCGCTCTTCACCGGACTAACCGCCGACGGAGCAACGACGCCAGGAGTTGAGGGGGAGCCCAGGGGTGAATCAGGTATAATTTAATTTTAATGTCAAATTTTAAGTTGCATATTATGTGTTTCACATGCAGGGAGAGAGGGCACTATAAAAATCAGTGCCCTACTCGTAAAATCGTTCGTCACCGACGGCGAAGGGGGCACCAGCGCCAGGAAGCCGAAGGGACAAAAGCCATATCAGATGCTTCAAGTGCGAAAGATACGGGCATTACAAAAACAAATGTCCGGCGAAGGTACGTAAGATTTACATTCCAAAAGTCGTACAATTTCCTGTACTGTCCTTAGATAATTCAGTTAATTTTTCTGAAAAATTAAATTTACTGCATAGTAGATTAAATATTTTGCATGATAAATTACAAAATGTGAATACAACTAAAATATCAGAAATTAATTGTTTAATTCAAAATATCAATTCAGAAATTTCAAATATTAATTCTGAAAATATTAATTCTGAAGATATTAATTCTGAAAATATTAATTCTAAAAATATTAATTCTGATAAAATTAATTCTGATAATTTATCTGATAATTTTTCTGATAAAATTATTTCTGATAATCTTAATTCAGACAAAATTAATCCTAAGGATAAATCCGAATTCAAATTTGAATATCCTAAGGATAAATCCGAATTCAAATTTGAAAATCTCAAGATTAATTCAGAAATTAATTCTGAAAATCTTAAAGATAATCTAAAGATTAATGTTGAAAATATATCTGAGGATAATTTTGAAGATAAAATTCTCCTAGATAATAACTTAATCATAGATAATATTGAATATTACTATAAAACTTTAACTAGTGGCTCAATTTACTCCACTTACTGTGAGAATATTGAAAAATCTAATCTTGAGGAAGATATAGAACTATCTAAGATAAAGGTCATAATTAATAAAAATTACAAAAATTCAAATAAATCAAAATTATTAGAAAAACTTGAAAAGAAAGATAAGAATGAAGAAGAAATTTTTGAAATAATGAAAATGATGAATTTAAACCCCCAATTATTAATTAATCATTAAATCTTAATTAAATATTAATTAAATTCAAATTAAATTTTATTAAATATTAATTAAATTCAAAATAAATCATAATTAAATTCAAATTAAATCTTAATTAAATATTAATTAAATTCAAATTAAATTAAATATTAATTAAATTCAAATTAAATCTTAATTAAATATTAATTAAATTTAAATTAAATTAAATATTAATTAAATATTAATTAAATTCAAACTAAATCTTAATTAAATATTAATTAAATTCAATTAACTTTGAATTAATTCAAATAATTCAATTAAATTCAATTAAATTCGAATTAATTCAAATAATTCAATTAAATTCAATTAACTTCGAATTAATTCAATTAAATTCAATTAAATTCGAATTAATTCAAATAATCCAATTAAATTTATTTAAATTCGAATTAATTCAATTAAATTCGAATTAATTCAAATAATCTAATTAAATTTATTTAAATTCGAATTAATTCAAATAATTCAATTAAATTTATTTAAATTCGAATTAATTCAAATAATTCAATTAAATTTATTTAAATTCGAATTAGTTCAAATAATTCAATTAAATTCGATTAAATTCGAATTAATTCAAATAATTTAATTAAATTTATTTAAAATCGAATTAATTCAAATAATTCAATTGAATTCAAATTAAACCTAAATTAAATCTTAATTAAATCAATTTAATTCAAATTAAATTCAAAAGTAAAATTACGTTGAATTCAAATTAAGACTTCAATTAAATATTAATCCTAATCAATTAATTTCTGATTAATTCAATCCAAATTAATTGAAACTTCTCAATTAATTCAATCAATTCTTAATTAACCTGAATTCAACTAAAATCTTAAATAACTTAAACTCAAACTAAAATAAAATTTTACCCAAACTGTAACAATTAAAATTAATAACATTAAATATGTCAAAATGGGTTGGCATATTCGCGGGTTCACTCGACATGTATCAAATCAGGAATTTGATACATTTTTAGAAACTTAAATAAAATGGCTTGAATTGATTGACTCATGCATAATTGCCATGCATCTGCTACTTAGTTTTAATATCTGACATGTCATTCATATTTAAAGTTTATGCATATATTAGAACGGCTATAGGAAAAGGATTAATTGAAACTTGATCAACCTAGTATTGGGTGGAGGTGAAATGATAGTACGTTAGGGAAGCCATCTTGGCGGAACTAGCCGAAGCTACCGATCCAAGACTCAAACTAGTTAGACCAGAATTTTTCAAAAAGTAATTTTGAAAATGAAATTTCATTAAAAGGCTTTGTCAAGGAAAGGGTGGATGATCCCATAAGGCTACGGCCAAAGAAGGACTAGTGCCTCGCCAAGACCTGGAAGCCAATTTTTGAAATTCAAATTCAAGCTACTTCTTGTCAAATTCAAATCTAACACAAGCTTCAATTAAATCTTAGAATTAAAAATAAATTAAGAAAAATGATTCAAGCATCTCACAATACACTCATAAGGCAATCATGCTTGTTGTATTGATACATCTAAAATGGGTGAGATGTTAAGGACTAATAAATTGAAAAATGTTTTTCAAAATTATTTTTCAAAATCATTAGAATATTTTTCTAAAAATATATTTTCAAAATAGTGCTTCAACATAATAATGTTTTTATGGAATTCATGCTTGTCTGATTGAATATACATATTATACATCTTTCAAAAATTATATCCTTTCAAAAATTGTTTGACTCACTCAATTAGACACAAGCCTCTTAGGACAACACTAAAGTTCCTTAAGGCACTTCGATAGAGTCAAACGCTGTTGGATGCAGGGGGAGTGTTTTGTTTTTTTTAAAATATTTTTTTAAAAACTGCACCTTAATTTGCATTACAAATGTTTTCAAATTATCTTCTTTCCAAATTGTGGCTTCAAAATCTATCTACTTAAAAATTATCGGTTCTTTGACTTTGATAAACCCTAAAGACACAGAGGAAAGGTCCACCTTATGATCTTCAAGGACTCCTAGGACGTGTCAATTTTAGGGGGAGTCAGAGTCAAAAGAAGAATTTCATAAAAAGTTTTTTTAATTATCCATTTTTCTTAAATAATTCTTCTTAATTTGAATCAAACCTTAAGACTTAGAGGAAGAGTACTTGTGGTCAACAAGCTTCCCAGGACTAGGTCAAGTTTAGGGGGAGATCAAATTAAAAGAATTATTGAATATTTCAAATGTTTTCATGAGCGATATTTTCAAATCCTGTTGAAAACATAAGTATTCTTTCAAAATAGTATCAATTTTCAAAAATTACTGTTATTTTCAAAAGTTCATCTGTTTTTTTAATTTGAAATAATATCCTGAGTTTGGAAAATCTTCCAAGACACTTAGGAAAATGTCCTTGTAGTCAACAAGGTTTCCTATGATTGTGTCAGACTGAAAGATAAACCAAATCAAGTACTATCCCGTTAAAATCTTTACATTTTTCAAAATTAACTTACATCATATTATTCTGTGACTTATGAAATTTTTCATAATATTTACTTGGGTTGGAAAACCTCCAGGACACTTAGGAAAATGTCCTTGTAGTCAACAAGGGTTCCCAGGATAGTGTCAGACTGGAAAATTAACCAAGTGAAGTCAAATATTATGTTTTCAAAAGTACTTATGTCTTTCAAAGCCAAATATTCATTCAAAAGTACTATCATTTTTTAAATTCTATTCATATTTACTTGACCTTAAAAATATTATGTTTCATAAAACACTTATTTTCGAAAAACATTTAGTACTTGCAAAATAGGCATAACACTTATATTTTCCAAAATAACATTCTTTCAAAAGTTATGCATTTTCCAAAAGTACTTAATTATTCAAAAAAATTCAATATATTTTCAAAGGTACTTATATTTTTCAAAAATTACATAATTTTTGCAATATATTATTCAAAATACAATCCTTTCAAAAAATTTTGCACTAAGTATTTTCAAAAAGAACCAAAGGTTTTTAATGTTGGTGCAAGTATTTTATTTTTGATGTATGACAAAAGGGGAGAGATGTGTGATTAAGTTAGAAATTTTTTTTACCAAAGATCAAAAATGTAGTTTTAAAACTTATATAAATTTTTTTCTTGTTATTTATCCTAAGGATAGTGAGTAAGCCCCTTCAAACCAATCTAACTTAAGTTATTGTCAAACATCAAAAAGGGGGAGATTGTTGGTGCAAGTTGCATCAATGATGTTCCTCTTTAAGTGTTTTAATGTTTGACAATACACTTAAGTCAGTGACACATTGAACAGACAAAGGGGAGTAAGAGAGAGGTAACCTTAGTTGAAGAAAAGTCCTAGTTAAACTAGGCATAGAAACCTCAAGACCTAGCGAAGGGCTGCTGGGCACCTAGCGAAGGGCTGCTAGGTATCGTAACCTTAAGACCTAGCGAAGGGCTGCTAGGCACCTAGCGAAGGGCTGCTAGGTATCGTAACCCTAAGACCTAGCGAAGGGCTGCTAGGCACCTAGTGAAGGACTACTAGGCATAGAAGACCTAGCGAAGGATTGCTAGGCACCAGGCGAAGGACCGCTTGGTAACAAAGACCTAGCGAAGGGCTGCTAGGCACCTGGCGAAGGACTGCTAGGAAATGAAGACCTGGTTCGAGGGACTAAGCAACTTAGCTGAGCGATGACTAAGGACAGGAGTAGAGACGGGTCAGGGTTTGGGCGTCTCGAGATCCGGAGTAATCGGAGGCTAAGCAAAAGTCCATCCGAAGGACTGGGTGGCAACCGTCTCCTGAAAGGAGTAGGTGAAGGGCGCGTTCCCGGGGGTGGGAACTCGTGCCGGTTCGACCTAGGGTTTCGTGCAAATCCGAAGTCCGAACCAAGTCCTTAAGGCTAACATTACATATATCTATGCTTTGTGTTTGTGTATCTTGCAGGTATCAAGAACCGGAGACAAAGCAGGTAAACTAAGTAAAACATGTTTTGAAGGCTTAAAGGGGGGCACCCCCATGCAACCAGGGCGCCCCCAGGTAGCACTAAACATGCAGTGTTGGTGAAGCAGAGTGAACAGGTGTCAACCGGGGCTCCCGGAGCGTCCGGAGCGCCCGGATTAGTAGCTGTTTTGCTGTTTCGAAGCCAGAACACAGGATAAGCCTCCACGGGGGCGCCCGAAGCATCCGGGGCGCCCTGGTCAAAGGTCTTATCACCTGCAACGAAGTAGGCGCAAGGATAAGAGTTGACCGAGTTTTCCGGGGCGCCCCCAGCGTCCGGGGCGCCCCCAGGAGTGCTATATAAGGGGCCTCGACCCCTCAGCTTCAAACACGACTTCCAAGAACCATTCTAAGCATTCTGACCGACTGTAACACGCCAGAAACGAGGCTCTACGACCGGGAGGCTCCAGGAGGAAGTGCGCGGCACTTCGGAGGTCCAGATCGCCCGAGTTTCGACCTTGTTCTATTCGGTTTGCTTTAATAATACTGCAATTATTTCTTATTATATTTTGATTGTAATATTGCACTGTAAGTCGGGTTTCTCCGCCTCCGGAAATTCCAGAAAGGAGACCAATAGTGGACTCACGCCGAGTACATAGGCCTTGGACGTACTGACCCAGGGGGGTCGGGAACCAAGTAAATAAATCCCGCGTGTCCTTCTGTTCTGCATGTATTTTTATGTTTTTACTTTTCCGCTGCGCGACTAATTTTCTAAGTCTAGAACGAACGAGTTTTCTACGAAGTTTCCGCGAATAATTTCCACGATCGATATTCACCCCCCTCTATCGACGGCACCGGTCCTACACCCCCGACGTCCAGGGGCGCCTCGAAGTGCTATAAATAGCACTCAATTCTAAGGCTTCTATACAACAAGTTTTCCAACACATATACGCTCTTCAACTCAGGCACTCTGCTCTAGAAATCCTCCATCTCGAGATTCTAGCGTCGGCGACGACCCTACGCACCGAAGAAGGATCTACACCGGGCGTCGGTAATGAAGAGTCAATTTTTAATTGTATTCTTACTGCACTTACTACTGTACAACTGTTTGTAAAATTTTGCGCGATTATAGTATTGTCCGCAGTAAATGGTCAACGACCGTGGGCCTTGGAGTAGGAGTCGACTGCGATTCTGAACCAAGTAAAACTGCTTGCGTCTTTGCGTTGTGATTTAATTTTCCGCTGCGTATGCTCATATTTTTAATCTGAAAACGATTTACGATATTCACCCCCCCCCCTCTATCGTATTCTCTCGATCCAACACTTGCCTTTCGGCTTCTTCACTGTAGCTTGAGATCCAGCTGCTTTCTTTGCCAAACCAACTTGTTTCTTCTTCTTCTTACCTCCTTTCGGCTTAGTAGCAGAAATGTTTTCAGCAACATAAGCTTGAGCACTTTGACGAAATAACCCTTCTGCTGCCTGGAGTTCTGTTAGAAGCTCACGAATACAACCTTTTGTTCATGTTGTAGTTCAGGCGGAACTGTTCAAAACTCTTTGGTAGCGTTTGGAGAATGATATCAACCTGGGTTTCCCCATCGATTTCAACTCCAAGGACTTCCATCTCATTCAAATGAGTTATCATTTTGAGAACATGATCCCTCATGGGTGTTCCCTCAATCATGGTGGTCGTCATCAAGTTTCTCATAGCCTCTTGCCTAGCAGCCTAATTCTGTTGTTTGAAGAGTTCCTTGAGATTGAGCATCATGTCATAAGCAGTAGCGAAGACCTGATGCTGATATTGCAGTACATTTGACATGGAAGCCAAAATGTAACACCGCGCCATCTCATCTGCCTTAATCCACTTCTTATAACTCTCTTTCTCGTCTTCACTAGAATTCTCATTAGGCTTAGCAGGACAGATCTCCAAGAGTACAAATTCGTACTCCTCAACAGTCAAGACAATATCCAAATTTCTTTTCCAATCAATATAATTGGGACCAGTATGTTTGTTTTCTTTTAAAATCACAGCGAGTGGGTTGAAAGTCATTTTGAAAAATCCTGAGAATCGCAATGATCAAAATATTAGAATTTAAAATAATATTGATTCCTCAAACAATAAAATTTTAAATTCACCAATACCTCAAAACATCGTGAATTTCGTGTGCCACGATACTGTGGACGTATACGAATTCAAACATTTGTAAGAAGAGGTTTTATCCATTAATTTTATTATCTTGCCAACCTTACTTTTTGACAAATAAAATTAATAGTTGGTTTATCTGCGGCCATACAAATAATAGCAGTGACTCCGATGGGGAGGATATTATTAATTGCATCTGAATAATGTCCCTTCCGATGTACATCATTACTTGATACTAAATCAATTATCTAGGATTATGTCCCTTCCGATGTGGAAGATCACACACTCCACAATAATTTCCTAAAATTATATTTGATCTAGTTATCTGCAAAACAAACTCATCCGATATAGAGGAAGGCACGCAAACCCAACACGCATGTTTATATGCATCACTTATTAAATTAGTAATGGAGGTCATGGGACTCAAAGATTCCCTCACCCACTTAATTATTTTTTTAAAATGAGGAATTTTCACAAGCATGCACAACAAGCATATTAAACAACAAGCAATAAATATGAAAATCTAAATTTTTAACTATTATGGCTTTTGTTCTCCAATACGCCTCCAGTCGTATTGTCACCTCATCTCCTCCTCCTCCATTAGCCACGCAAGTAGGGAACCGAGCCGAGAAAATAATTTAATTTTAATTTATATCCATCAATCTTATACTCCACGAAGGAGTGTACAAAAAATACTAGATTGAAATAAATTAAAACTAAGCGGCTAAACATTGTCGTATTTAATTACAATTAAATACAAATGCCTCGTCAACCCCAAGGATTCAAATAAATACAATCACACACACAATCATACACAACCACATAGCCATAATAGTTGGATCTTATGTCTGCAACCAAAAAAATTAGCCTATTGAACATCCTACTATTATCCGGCATATTATATATGAAAAGCATGAATGTAACCAAATCCAAAACACACAAAACCAGAAACAATGGCTCTGATACCAATTGTTGGTTTTGGTTACGGGTATGATTCCTCTCCATATCCCCGGATTAAAATTCTATTGATTAGAAATAATCCGGATGGAAAGAAAACTTCCCGAACGACCTTTTTCATCATCATGCTATTCGATTGAGTGATCGCTTAAACAAACTTATTGTTCAAGCAATCTAACTCCTTTATCGATTAGCCATGGAATAGATGATGAATTATGGATCGCCAGTTCTTGTGTTCAATTCGGGATCCAAGTAAAATAAGAAAACAATTAAACTAGAAGAATGAAAACAAGATTATACCTCTTGATTTACCTCTTGATCTTCTATCGTATTCCTATCCTCTTCTTGGACGTCATGTGGGTGACAGTCTTACAAGAAACAAAGCCACCAAAACCCTCCTTCTCCTCATTGCTTGCGTCGAACTCCTCCAATGAAGAAGATGTTGTAAGCCTCCAAGGAAGAAGATGATCTGCTTCTTCCTTCTCCCTTGCACCGAAACCTCTCCTTAGCTTGTAGATGCCGCACGCCCAAAGAGGAAGAGAAGAAGAGAAGAGAAGAAGGGAAGGGAAGAAGAGAAATCTCAAATCTCTTCCTTCCTCTACCAACCCTAGTCGGCTCCCTCTTGTCTTGGTCGGCACCGCACACCACAAAGGAGAAAGAGAGAGAGAGAAGGAGAGAACTAGGTTAGGTTGAGGGTTTGGTTTCATTGCATTATGAGGTATTTATAGGCTACAATAGGGACCATGAGGAGGAGTTGGTTTTGGTCTCCTAACGGATCCTCAACCTGACCCGTTAATAATAACCCTCTCCACTAATGGATTATTATTGAACTACCACACCAACCTCATAATAAGATATGGGCTCCTTCTTATTATGTGTACATTTTTCTCCTGTGTTTAAGATATCGCATGTCTGTTAATTAATTAAATTACTGACAATTTAATTAATTAATATCTAACTCCAAGAGAAGTACCACTCAACCTATCATCATGTTGGACCAAGTCCACCTGTAGGATTTATATGATAATCTTTATAAGCTCCTCAAGGGGACATCATCATCCTAAAATAATTAGGACATGGTTTTCTTCTATAATCAACGGCACACCATATAAATAATATTATTTTCTAATTTACCGGGCCTATTGATTTAATGAATAAATCTCGCCCATTGATAAATTAAAGAAAAAATATTAAGTACATATATCCGTTATTATATCAAGATAAAGAGCATGCACATCCATAATAACCGAGGTCTGATTCGATTATATAGTTAGCATAAATCGAATCACCTCAAATCGGTCCTGCTCAATACACACAATGTGTACTAGTGTAATTCTATAGTCAAGATAGAGTAACACCAAATTACACTATAACCATTCCAATGGTTTGTCCAAATCCATCTTGGTTGTGAGTCACTACTTATACTTTACAAGGAACTAATAACATGATCTTCTGTGTGGCACCACACATCATGTTATCTACAATGTAAATTAACAGACAAATTGCATGCATATAACAAATATAAAATGCAAACACATAAACACTGTGATTCTTATTCTAAAATAGATGTTCATACAAAAGCTAGACTTATAGTATACATCGTAACAATGGATGCACCGAGCCCGTCGGCTCACTTCGCTGTGCAATCCTTCTCATCCTCTACGTCTTACGCTCAACTTTCTTCGCTCCTAAATTCCTGCACACTTAGATAGATGGATTAAAAATACCAGAACCTAACTTAAATCGGTTGAACGCATTAAAATCAACCTTGGGTACTTAATTACAGACTAATGGATTCGGAGGCCTCAAGGGGCATTTCCAGAGGGCAAAAGTACATTACATTGAGGCAAAAGCTTACTTCCAAGCAGAGGCAAAAAGGAGAGAAGAGGAGGTAGCAGAGTGGGAAGAGCAAAAGAATTTTCGAGAAGAAGTGAGACATTTCATGGGAGAGTAGAGAGATATGGGAGTAGGAGCAAGGCCATAGAGAGAGAGAGAGGGAGAGAGAGAAAGAGAGCAGATGACAGCCTCCCAGACCAAAAGGATGTACCTGTGGCACCAAGCTTACAACTGCAAGGCTTAAAGGGAATCCCAGGGAGCACCATTCCTTACCTTTCCCCCTCCGGATGCCCAAGCATGAGCTCACAGTAAGTCCTCCCTTGTACATATCATATGGTGATTCCTGCATTTGCTTTTCTTTTTCTATCTATTAGCGTGATTTCAATTTCCTTGTTTTGAAGTTGAATTGCTTAGGATTGTCATTTTTCTTGAAGTTGAAATGAGGCATAGAATGTATTTAATGTCCTTTAGAGCATTATTTACATGATAAAATTAATGGCACCTAGTGAATTCATTTTCTTTATCATTTAGTAATTCATGTTTTCTTATCTAATGGTAGAGCCCTTAATCAAGTGTTATAGAGTTAGTTTGTTTCACCATTTCCTATTTGATACATAGATATTGCGCTTCACTTAAGATTTGTATCTGAAGGGTAAATTTAGTACACCATAATCATAATTCATTCGATTGGACTAGTACTAAGGTGATCGTAGATGATTCTCTTCCTAACACTTTAGTTACTGGACTATGCTCGAACTGTGAAAGCTTATTTGGAAAAATCATGATCTCTAGAATGCAATTTCCTTGTATATTAAAAAAAGAAACAAAAAAAAAGAAAAAAAATAGATTAGATATTTTTCTTGAATAAAGGGATTAAAAAAATAGTTATCGTGGGTGGAAAGGATACGCTGCCCTTTGAGACTGAGTTAGGTCACTAGGAAAACATCTATCTTTTTCTCTCAATATTGAGCATGCCTTTGAGACTTCATGATGGAAAGAGGGGTTGAACCTTGCATAGGGAAGGTAAGTGTCTAACGTAGGTAATCTTGGGAATACAGTTGAATAATGACTTGACTAAGGAGGAATTAGAGACGTTAAGAGTAAACCATTTACATGCACATCTACTAACTTATAGGCTTGGTGAAATTGATCAAAGTACCTTGACTTTAGCGCAATACCATTGGATGATACTGAATGAATTCATTGATGATGAAAAGATGTAATTCACATGGTTTCTATGACCAACGTCTCATGGCCATCACTATAAAATACACCGTCAACTTCCTACACTAGTTTACTAATTGTCATTGTCTCTTCTTTCACGTCTTCCTCAATCAATAAAATTTTCTTTCTGATTAGTAGGAATAGGTTTCTTGCATTGGTTTGTCCTATGTCCACATTCACCACAACAATAACACCTAATAGTGGCCTTACAATTAACCGTGGCTACTGCTGTGAAGGACGAGAATCCTAAGAACGGACCGGTCGGCTGTTTTGGTTGCTTCGACACACTAGTTTCTAATTCTACTATTTTTCAATAATCATTGCATGCTAATAGGTCTCTAAAATCATCTACAATGAACGAAGGTTGAGAACATCTTGCAAGGGCTGACGTGTTATATTTGAGAGATGTCCTAAGACAATTGCCTTTTGGGATATATTATTTATTAAATAAATAAAGATTCAATCTTTGGGTGTACATATTTATGTATATGATTGGATCTTAAACTCATATACTGAATGTCCGCAAAATGATTCATAACATAAGAGAACTTGTGATCTGATCACGGTTAGTGAGCATCTTTACATTTGTAATTAAGAATGTATTGAAATCATTCCTTGTTGACTAATTGATGTATTTAGACATCATCAATTCTGTAAGTCTAGCATGGATTATATTCCTTAGTCTAACCAAGCAGTCCTTTCTCATTGGTTGAAGACATTGGAATGTTGAGAGTTAAACGTGGATACTAGTTATGGTAACCAATTCATTGGAGTGACCTGTCATGAGACTTCATATGACTCTCTACATATATATATAGATATGTTAATGAAGATCTCATTGCATCTTAAGTGTGAGTTTCCTTCGACTTGAGGTATTCAAATTACCTTAATCATGGAGACTTATACTTTAATATCTTAAGCAATCATCACAGTGAGAGGTGTGGACCAGACATGATTGGGTATAAGTCGAAGTACCTGAAGGTGTTTAGATAGCCTATAGAAGATTCACTACTCTTTGGGAGGAGGCATATACCCTATAGCTACTCGTTAGAATTGTTACTCAAAGTCTTGGGCCAAAGCATCACATGTTAAGCGTGTAGTACTGTTGGACACATGTCTGAGTAATTTGAATCCACAAGACGAGGAAGTATTACTTGAGCTAGGTATGACATAGTTAGCTTAGTGGCATGGCGACTGACACAAAGACCATGTCCTGAATTAAGTCAGGATAAAATGAGTGAAAGGAATGACACACGACTCACAGTAGTTGCTAAAAGGTTGAGAAATGGTTATAGAATCAACCGATGATTTTTTGATCAATTAAGGGATATGATGTACTACATAGTTAACACTCATGATCGATCCATAATTAATGGATAATTATGGACGACTAACCAAATCGAGAAATTATTGGATGACACGCACTACGGGTTTATAAGAGAGAATTAAAGACGAGTTTGAGAATTGGATTTTCTGATCGAGAGATATTGAGTTTGGTTAGACTAAATAAAGAATAAATTTGGAAAGATATTTGTCGGAACAGAAGTGCGGATAGGTCATACTTATTGTAGGCAAGATGCCTATTCTATAGTCAGTCAAAGTTTGGTTGTCCAAAATATTTTCAATGAAAGACATGGAAGAAATAACTTATATCCTCGGGATTAAGATCCATAGAGATAGATCGAAACAGTTGCTTGGTCTTTCGTAGTCTACATATATAGATAAGGTACTAATTAAAGCGATTTAGCATGCTTGATTCCAATAAATGTGTCATATCCATGAAGCATGGGATTCACCTTTCGAAGTCTATGTGCCCACATACAAAAGATGAGAGGATATGTATGAGTAAGAAATCCTATGTGTATGCGATAGGATCTATCATATATATTATGTTATGAACAAGACTTGATGTATTATATGCTTTGAGTGTCATGAACAGATACTAATCAGATCCAGGTATGGATTGTTGGGTGGTTGTCAAGACAATCCTAATATATTTAAGAAGAACTAAGGATGTATTTTTGGTATATGAAGATGATGATATGATTACACACGGGTATATATGTTCAAAGGTGGTGAATGTGGATTCTCTTACGCAATTGGAGTATCAAGTTGTTGAGACACTTTGCCAGCTAGAAACAATTTTTCCTCCATCTTTTTTTACCATAATGGTGCATTTGATAATCCATTTACCACATGAAGCTAAGGTTGGAGGACCAGTGCAATATAGATGGGTGTATCCTATTGAAAGATATGGACTATTCCTTTTAACCAATAAGAATATATAGATTCAAAACCTAGTGATGAGTTATCTTATGTGTTGCTTTCAGGTATCTTCTAACATTGAAGTCATTTGTGCGTAATAGAGCACATCCTGAAGGTTCTATTGTAGAAGGTTACTTGGCTAATGAGTGTTTGACATTTTGTTCACAATATCTATCTGGGGTGGAGACAAGGCTTACTAGACCTAGAAGAACTGATGATGAAATAGATTCAAGTTTAATAGATGATGGAACCTTTTTACATCCAATAGGTAGGCCACTGGGATTGAAAAGACAACAGAAATTCAAAGTAGGAAAACGAAAGAGAGTGAGTAGAAGTAAGCCTGACAAGATGGAGTTGTCACAAGCTCATAGATATGTGCTTTTCAACCATGATGCGATAGCTTCATTTAAATAGTAAGGGATAAGTTTAATTTTATTTCTATAGTTTGAGAACGTTGTTAACCAAATAATTCTATTTTCATGGATTTGTAGAGAACACATTGCATTATTAAATAGATAGTCTCGACGACGATTATCTTCAGTTGAACTTGAGAAGCTTCATGTTAAAAAGTTCAATGATTGGTTTAAAGAGAGGGTAAGTAGAAAGAAATTAGATTCTTTGTTAATTCTTTTATTAGTTATGAATTAGTTATGACTAAGTTATGTTCCTAAAATATTTTAGATTCAACGATTGGATGAACAAAGGAGTGCACAAGTTACTGATGAGCTCAGGTGGTTAGCTCGTGGTCCTTTAGATATGGCAAGGAGATTTTCGGGCTATGCCATCAATGGTTTTAGATTTCACACAAAGAAGAGAGAGAGATAGTTGAAAACGCAAAATAGTGGAGTAGTTGTGAAGACTACGATCTCATCCAATGAAATTAACTACTATGGTCAATTAACTGATATCATTCAATTGGATTATTCTGGAAGATATAAAGCTGTTCTTTTCAAGTGTGATTGGGTAGATATCAATAGAGGTTGCAAGAAAGACAAGTTTGGAAGGACTCTTGTAAATTTCAAGTTTTTAAAACATACTGGAAAAGATATTTATTGTGACCCATATGTTTTTGCATCACAAGCTAGGAAGGTGTTTTATGTCTGGGATGAGAGAAACAAGGATTGGCCTGTGGTTGAGAATGTAAAAGTGCGAGATACATATGATATGGGTGATGAGGACCCCAATGATATTGAGCCAATGAGTGAGCAAACCACACATGATATAGATGAAGCAACTCAAAATGATAATGATTGGCTTAGGAGGGAAGTTAATGATGATGATGAAGTGTTGGAAGTTGAGGCTAATGTTATTGCTATTCATAACGATAGCAATTCTGATGATGATGTTAATCAGGGGGATTGTTTTTAATTGTAATTGATAATACTTTGCTACCATCTAATGTTTTTATGATCTGCATATTTTTTTATTATTAACCTATTATTGTTTTGCATTTATCTTCTATGCAATCTTATGTGAGAAATTCATTAGTGTGTTTTACATTTGATGTTAGCTACTAAGTTTTGGGTTTTAGTCCTTTTTTTGTTAGTTTATGCTCACTATACTGTTGTGCCTATGGTTGATTATATAATATTTTGATTTTAGTTTTTGAAAGAACATATTATATGCTAGATGGGAAGGTGAAGAAAATTAAACATTGTTAATCATAATAAAAATGTGAATTCAAAGAATGTTTCACAAAATAATGAAGAATTTCATACTACTCTGAATTCTACCTCAAATCAAGTCCAATCAAGTCATAATGAAGGAACACATTGTGGTTCAACTTCTACAGAACATGTCATACATGAATCTGTTCAAGCTCACTCTGTTGCATCCGACATAGAAGTTCTTCATGAAGGTATATATTTTGCTCTTATTTTTATTCTTTTATGTATATATAAATTGTCTCATTCTTATGTCTTTTTTTTTCAATTACTTGTAGCACCATCTAAAGCAACTAAAGGACCTACAAAATGTTAGATGTGTGGGACATGGATCCTGAAGATTTTATGAGAGTTAGGTTAGATGAACTTGGTCGACCTATTGGTGAAGAAGCAAAGACTCTTACTCGATTCATTGGAAGTGTAGTATGAAGGCCCCAATATGCTACAATCAACTATACAAGTTGGAAATTAATGCCAAAGAATAACAAAGAGGAGATGCTTAAACTAATAGAGGTTCCATGATTGCTATTTTCCTTTATCTATGCATTCATAATTTGTGTTATGATTAAATTTATATTCATATTTTTGGTTTAATATTTTTTATTATTTAGAGTAAATTTGAGTTCGTCCCTCCTATAAATGATACTATAAGGGAGATGTTGAAATCTGAGATGAATGACAAATGGAGACAATGGAAGCATGATTTAAAGAGAGCATTTGACCCCAGTAAGACAGAAGAAGAAATTGCTTCTACATTACCTGATGATCGAGTTGATCCAGATCAATACCGCGCTTTAGCTCATCATTGGTTTTCAGAAGAAGGACAAGTAAGTTGTTTTACATATATATATATATATATGTATTTTATATAACATTATACACATATGTGATATTTTCTCCTTATGAATTCTTGCTTTGTACAGAAAATAAGTGGAATTAATAAACAAAACCATACTAAGCTTGAAGATACACATTGTATGGGTACAAAAAGTCTCCCAGTGGTGATTGATGAGAAGGTCTGTTTGCATTCATTATTATTGAATTATAAATTTTATGTGAAACTCACAATTTATTTGGTTTTAGAAAAAGACAAACAAAGGAGTATTGCCTGAACGTCATGTGGTATATATTGACACTCGAACTCGTAAAAATGGAACAATTGTCAATGACAAAGCTGCTGGTGTTATTGTAAGATTTTATTATATTTGTTTTGTTTATGCAACTATTTTGTTTATTTTTTACTTTGTTGTATAGATCACACTCTTACAAGTATGACTTCTTTTATTTATATGGTGTTTCAGGATGAAATTAAAAAACACATACCCGAGGGTGAGACATCCCAAGCATCTCAAAGCAAACAAGGTTGCACATTTTGGAAGGATGACTTGCTTTCAAAAGTACAAGGACCTGAAAATGAAAAGAGAGGATGTGTGCGTTGTTTGGGCAAGATTCCACCAGCTAAAAAGTCAAAAACTTCATCATCTACAGAAGCAGATTTGCATGAAGAAGTTAAGCAGATGAAGGGGTTGTTGACAAATGTGCTAAAATTAATACAAAGCCGTTTGCCAGACGAAGATTTGCAAAATATCTTACAACTTACAGCTGAACAGGTATGCTAAGACCTATAATTGTGTCTTTAAAATGTACTAGGAATTTAGTTTTTTTTTTTACAAAAGCTATGGAGTTTTTTTAATGATAGGTTTTTTTGGTGCTATATTGTTATTGTGAAAGTCTATTTATTGGTACTAACTTTGTGACATATACTATTTTATTCTATCACACATTTAAAATTTGCATATTTTTTTTATAGGTTCCGGATGCTTCAAGTCAACCAAATGATCCAAGCAATTCAAGATCTCAAAGTGTTAATGATGAAGATCATGAATATAGTATGCACTTAATTTTATTAATTTTCATTAAGATTGATATTAATTTTGTTAAATACATACACTAATATTAATATTTTATTGTAATTTAATTTACAAGTGATAACTAGAAGTGAAGGTGCTCATCTTTATTAATCGTTGGTGATTCATGCCTATCACGTTTTAGAATTGTATTTTACCGGCTATGGGAGCATAACATGTATTTCTACTAGATTTTCTTGATTTTGTTATTTGTAATATTAATACCTATTACTTTAGAACTTGTTTTATTTTAATATAATTGAAGTCTTTTTTTTAATATGATTGTTATTTTTATATATATAAATTTAAATATATAAATTAAATTCTAAATTTTAATTTTTTTATCCATAATAAAAAATCATTATATACTATACCCACGAAAAATTTAAATTAAATAAAAGTGTGGTTATAATCTATACCCACAAAAAATTAAAAATCATATCGCTATAAGCTATACCCACAGAAAAAAGACTTTTGCACTAAAGTATATAGTGATAGAATTATTTCCGTGAGTAATGACTTGGTGATTATTTATGACGATTTTTAGTTCTGTCACTAAAACCTCTAGTGATATAATGAAATCCATAGGTATAAGTCGAGGTATTTTCTGACGGTAATGCATACCGTTACTATATGTTATACTGACGACAAAAAAATCGTCGGTAAAGGCATAGTAAAAATGACGGAAATGAACGTCCGTGGGTATAGTTTTTGAGGTCTATATCCATGATTTTCATATTTTTACCTATGATTTTTTACTGTGAATATATGATAATTTTTTTTTGTAGTGATATGAATATGAGCATTTAAACTGACAAGGACAACTCTAACTCTAGTTTGAATACATATTCATATTAAATAGAGACTTAATAATTGAAGAGTTTTAAGCAGCAATACATGAAAGTTGAAATACATTTCACGTTTAAATATCAAAAGAGGTGACGTCATGCAAGTGAGCATACGTAAGATGACGTCATGCACTGACGTAATATTAGGATGGTAGGGAACATTTTCTGCAAGTGGTTGATGACGTCATACAGTACGTACGACTAGTTGGTAGGTCTCGTGGTTGATGACGTCATGCACTACGAAGATGCATACGCACCGAGTGATTTCATGCATGCACAACGCAATTAAGAAAAAAAATTTCAAAAGAAGATGTCACATGTAAATTGAATGAGTATTCCTTGTGTAAACAATATTAAATGCATCATATATTTTATCTAAAAAAGTCTTATTTTTCTATGTTAGAGTAGCTGCTATATTTGTTTAAACTATTTTTTTTATCAATTTGATCCAGATGACTTAAAGTTTATTAAAATCATTTTAACTTAATTAATAATTATTATAACAGCAGCACTGTAATAGTTACTAATAGTGTTATAAAAAATTTAAAATGAAATTAACCCGGATAAAAAAATTTATGAAATATAATGAATTTTAATCAAATGGATAAATAAGATTTTAATATAATAATATTCTATATATATTAGTTTTCATTAGGGTAAATGTAATATTTAATCATGTTGTAACTAGGGGTGAGCAAAACTTCGGAAAATCCGAATTAACCGAACCGAACCGACCGAATTTTGAAATTCAGTTCAGTTAATTCGGTTTTCGGTTTTTTTTTATAATTCGGTTCGATTTTTCAGTTAAATCGGTTCGATTTCGGTTTTGAATTTTGTAATTCGGTTAAACCAAATAAACTGAATAGACCGAATAAAAATATTAATTTAATTAATTTTTATTTAAAAATATAATTAATTATATAAAATCTGGTTATTTTAATTAAAAATCAAATTAAATTTAAAATTTCGGTTAATTCGGCGAACAAAATCGGTTCGGTAAGTTTGGTTTTTGTAGAAAATTCGATCGGTTCGGTCGGTTCCAAAAAAAAATCGATTAATTCGGTTTTCGATTCGTCGGTTCGATTTTGACCCAATGCACATCCTTAGTTGTAACGGCTATCCCAAGGTTACTGCACATTGTAACATTGTAATATTGAGTTGTAGTTATAAGAATGCTTAACATAAGAATATTATCAACATATGATGTAAAAGATGATAATATTTATCCTTGATTTTTTTTATTGCCCCTTAAAATCTGGTAGAAGGGAGATAAATTACGATACTAAACGGTCTCTTAAATGAAAAAAATTTATTCTCTAAGGCCAAAGAAATAGGCCTCAAGAAATTCGAATCTTACTCAACTACGCCTCATGAAAGCAAAAAATATTCCCAACACAAAATATATGATAGGATGTTCATTTGACATTAAAAAAAAAAAAAGAAAGACTATTTCTCTAATAATTTGTTAAATGTGAGGCCCTTTTATCTTTAACAGATAGAAAATTAAATAACACTCTTCTTTTAAAATTTATCAAAAAAAACTTTCTTTTAAAATTTATCAAAAAAAACTTTAAAATATCTTTTTCGTAATTTATTTTAGTCAATGCTCCATGTAAAGTGGAATATAAAAAATGATATTTTACATCAAATTATAAAGAAATAGTATTTAGATAATTCCAGCGAAATTTTTTTATAAAATTCATCATTCCATGGATACATAGAAGATAATTAATCCTCTTTTCTCTGCATATAATTAGAGAGTAATCGTAAGATGTTAAATTTTTAGATCGTCCACGATGAATACTTTTCGATTTATCTTAGCAATCTGTCAGAAATATTCATGGGGCCGAGTCGATCGCCTTAGGTTCGATGTTACCTAACTTAGTTAATCATTCTAGCTAGGAGTATACAACCGTGGAATATTGGATTTTTAGATCGCTCGCCGCGAGCGCTTCTAGATTTATCCAAGTGGTTGATCGAAACTTTTGTGGGGTCAGGTTAATCATCCCAAATTTAATATTATCCATTTTGATTAATCAAGAGAGAGTTGATAAATTTTATATTGTTTTATCATTATTAATTAATTCTTTAATTTTTTTTCGATAGATGCATATTTAGGGGTGAGCAAAAATTTGAAAAACCGAATTAACCGAACCGAACCGACCGAATTTTGAAATTCGGTTCGGTTAATTCGGTTTTCGGTTTTTTTCTCGAAATTCGATTCGATTTTCGGTTAATTCGGTTCAGTTTTCGGTTTTCAATTTTGTAATTCGATTAAACCGAATAAACCGAATAAGAATATTAATTTAATTATTTTTATTTAAAAATATAATTAAATTAAATAAAATCTTGTTTTTAATTAAAATCGAATAAAATTTTAAAAGTTCGGTCAAATCGGTTAAAAAACTGAATTAACCGATTTTTTTCGGTTCGGTTTTCTCGGTTTTGATTCACAAATTCGATCGGTTCGGTTTTTTGGGAAAAATTCGGTTTATTCGGTTTTCAGTCTATTCGGTTCAGTTTTAACCTAATACTCACCCCTATGCATATTTATTATAATTTTACCATGTCTATTTGAATATGATAGATGTTGTTCGAGGATATATTCCTTTTTGGAGAGTTTATAATAAATTAAAATTATAAAAAATAATTTCAACTTAGCTGTTGAGTGGCCCGAGTTGCCTTTTATGCATACTGTAATCTCCCGAG
Source organism: Boesenbergia rotunda (assembly GCA_024364735.1). Lineage (NCBI taxonomy): Eukaryota > Viridiplantae > Streptophyta > Magnoliopsida > Zingiberales > Zingiberaceae > Boesenbergia > Boesenbergia rotunda. The sequence continues at coordinate 9,383 of JAGFNQ010007699.1, read as the reverse complement.
CAGAATTCCCGAGCTGGAATTCTCGAGCAGAATCTCCCGACCAGGTCTCCCGACTAAGTCTCCCAACCAAGTCTCCTAAGCAGTAGTTGGACGTCTCCCGACCAGGGTCTCCCGAATCGGTCTGCCTGAACCGGAACTGGAGAGTTGCTGAGGCCTGCGTTACGCAGTTTCCTTGAAACAGATTTGTCCTCCTCCGGCGGTGCTTCGAGGCTCCGATGGACGTCTGTCTCTCATGATATAACAGCGGGACAACGGGCACAATGGAGCACTCGTTGCTCGTGGCGAACTGAGAAAGTACTCGAACGCTAACAAGAACGCTAACAAGGGAGGTCGGAAATGAGATGGAAGATAATTTCTTCTCTGTATATCTTTTTGTTAGATGTGTATACTAAAAGACTTGCCTTTTACATATATAATCATCTATATTTTGAAAAGAGAATCACAATAACACAAATGTGTATTAATATTAGTATATGCATAAAAGTCCGAGACTTTGCTTTGTAGATAAGATGGTGTGTGGTGATACACAGAAGATCATGTTATCAGTCCCTTGCATTGTATAAGTAGAGGCTCACAACCGATATAGAGTTGGACAAACCATCGGGATGATTGTAGTGTAATTAGGTGTGATTTGTCTTGACCATAGAATTACACTAGTGTGCTTTGTGTGCATTGAGTAGGACCAAAATAAAGGTCATCCAATTTGTACTGACTTAATAATTGGATTGGATCTCGGATTATTATGGAGTACAATCTCTAAATCCTGATATAATAACGGACACGTATAGTTAATATTTTATTTCTTAGATTTACCAATGGGCAAGATTTATTCTGCTAAATTGATAGACCCGGTAAGTTGAGAAATAATATTAATTATATGGTGTGTCATTGATTATTGACGAAATCCGTGTCCTGGTGAGTCGGGATGATGATGCCCCCTTGATGAGCTCATAAGGTTCATCATGTTAAACCCTGCAGGTGGATTTGATCCAACATGATCATAAGGTTGAGTGGTACTTGTTAAGGAGTTAGAAGTTGATTAATTAAAATTATCAATAATTTAAATTAATTGACTGGAATTCGATATCTTAAACACGGGGGGATGGATGTACTCATAATAGGTGGAGCCATATGAAAATATAGGGGTTGGTGAGGAAGTTCAATGGAGATCCTTTAGTGGAATGGATCTTCATTAATGGATTGGTTTTAGATCCATTAGTTGGCCAAGACCCAACTCCTCCTCTTGGTCCCTACCTTAGCCCTATATATACCCCATGGGATCAAAAAATCAAGGCTTAATAAATTAATCAACAACCCAAGGCTTCTATCCTCTCCTCTCTCTTCCTTCTCTCTCCTAGGTCACGGCAAGTAGAGAAGGGCCTCTCTTCTTCTTTTTTTCTTCCCCTCTCATCCACTTGGTGGCTAGCCTCTACTAGACAAAGGGGGAGATCTCCTCTCCCTTTTTGTAGTGCGCGGCGAGGAAGGACGAGGTGCCGGCGGTCGGTGGGAGGCGGCGCAAGGAGAGGTGCGGCGGCGCTGCAAGCCAAGGAGAGGAGGAGATCACAGCAGATTTTGGGTTAGGAAGGAGTGCTTTTCTCTCCTTCTTCTTCTTCAAGCTCCTCCCTAGGTCTTCCTTGTGGCCAGCGAGGGTTGGTTGGCTCTCGGTGGCCGACGACGCAAGGAAAGGGGAAGAAATTGGTCGGCGGTGTAAACCCTAGGTTTAGGGTTTTGTTGGCTTGTGAAGAAGAGATTAATTGGGACCCCTTGGTGATTCTGGCTCTCGGTAGCTCATCACCCACACGACGTCCGGGAGGGAAGGAACATAAGGTAAAAGGCTACGAGGTAAAGGAAGGTATAATTCTCTTCCTTGGCTCCTTTGTTTTAGTCTTATCATTTTATATGTGTTAATTAATTATTATTATTTTGATTATTTGTTAATCATATTTAATTATTAATTAATTGGACCCTGATAATAAACACAAAAATCAGCAATCCACTCGTCATCTTTTCTGCGGTCACTTGATTCGGAAAGTTACAAGGTCTTACTCTTGAGTTTGGCTAAGTTGTGACTTGAATCAATTGATACGATGACGAGATGGTCGTTTGGGAGACGGGTCTCCATTCGGATTAATTTTTTAATCCGTAGACATGAAGAGGTCTCTCAAGAACGACTAAGTATTCGCTTAGGAAACCCGCCAAGTCATACCCATCACTTTTGCTCTCGGTCACAACCTCTTTATATAGGCTGAGACCCCTGCAGTAATTAATGACCGAATTAACGTCATTTACTGTCAATTAACCGTCCAGATCCAAACGTCTGAGGGTTACTGATTTAGCATTAATCAATAGTTAATGCATCAGTTACACTTGAGCAAAAAATTTGACAAAATATTAGTTTATCTGCTTGGACAAATTTTACCCCGACCGGTTGGACATTCGACACGCCCAGGTTGTGCATGCACACGAGTTCACTTGGTTCAGTACAAATCCGGACCCTAAATTTGCACCCCCTGCGCACCCACGCTTGAGAGAGAGTATCTCCTCTTGCATTTGTTCACAACTAACATGCTTGTGAAACAATATAAATCAGCAATTATGCCTTAAGACTTCCAATGTGGGACTAAAATCTCATTCACAAAGGAGTCCCTTTATTTTCCACCTCCCTTTCTATTCACATGAAATTCTTAATGTAGGACTAAAGTCTCACTTATCAAAAAGCTTCTTTTTTCCTTTTCCATTCACACTATATCCAACAGATGCATCTTTATTATAATTTCACCACGTCTATGGGAGATGATTTACAAATAAATATTTTAGATACTCAGTGATTAGAATTATTATAATGGAGCATATATGAATTTAGGAAAGGAGATTGCGGAAGAAAACATTATTTTCATCGCTTAGTTATTTAGTGGTTGAATATAAACTTATCTTATAATTTATCTTTTTTCATATAATTTAGAGGTGAATTGTAAAGAGAGTCTAGGATGAGTATAATCATCTATGTTAATTATTTTTAAAATAAATATTTCTTTTAATAATATAGAAAAAAAAGAGGGGTTCACTAGTTTGCACGAGAGTTGACTTAAAGGGCACTACTGAAGTCTACGGTCAATCCTAAACAATGTTAGTGTTCCATTTCAACCGACGAGAAGAGAAATATATATTTAGTCAACAATAGCTAGGCATATCTTGTCAAACATTGGAAAGCTCGATTTAATTTGTGGTCCTATCTAAAACTTCATATCCTTTTTTTTAGCGTTAAAAGAATGCTTATTTGAAATGTGTTTTATCATAATTAGTACTATCAAATGTATCAATCCGTAATGAAGCGAGTCAGTCCATTAAAAATCTATCATATAATAAGGTGGGATGGACCATCCTACCATCCTAAAGAGTTTGAAAATTCTCATCACAACCTAATCCAATTCAAAATGAATTGTGAGTTAGATGGATAGGACTAGCTCACAAAAATAAATATATATATAGAGAGTGCGAAAAAATATTGAAATGTTTAAGTTTGAGTTATAGATTAAGCGGGTCAACTCACGAACCTATTAAATTTTATATTTTAATTTTAAATTTTAGAAAATAAAATTTTCTCAAGTTAGGTCAATTCGAGCCCATCATAGTACGATGTGCTTGGATCGGCCTTAAAATGGATTGATAAAATTTTTAATGTGGAGAGGCGAGCCAATTCAATGGCCCCATGGGTAGTTGAAATCCTAGTTAATTATATTCTTAAATTTGCCCATCGAGTTTTGATGTGTTCATAGTAATGTTGATTAAAATTGTTATGTTCACGGGCACTCTGATGTATAAAGTTTCCATTAATATAACATTGAACTTATCTACATTGGAGAAAAATTATTTACTTAAATCCATAAATATAAGATCACACAATAATAATTTGACCTTATGCTCCAAGGCTCCCTTTCGGTTAAAATTGTTATAATATTTTTGACATATTAAATTAAAAAGAAAAATAATTTATTTTAATACGTTATAATAGTTATGGTGTAGCTGTTATACATGGTAATAGTTATGTCATAATTGCAATAACAATATTAGAAAAAAGTATTTTAAAAAAGAAACATCCTTTTAATGAAAATAATTAGAAAAAAGTATTTTCTAACTGTTGACAAGGATACACTAAAAAAAACTTTTTTTAACCTTTTTTTCTGTTATTAACTCAAAACCTAGTATTCTTAAAACAACATCAAAAACATACCATTAGTACCACCTTGGTTTAGAACTATCATAGATAATCTTGCTTATCCACCTAGGATTATCATAAATAATTATGTTTGGTTCAATGTTTTCTTGATTCCAAAATTTTTTTTACCGTAATGTCAATAAACATCATCAATTAGGGCATCAAACTCGGAATCGGAATACCTTGGGTTGCTTTGGTTTTTCTCAATTCTAGAAGTTAAGCAAAAAAAAAATTCCAAATTTTCATTAGAGCGATCGAAGCCAAGCGCGGAGGTGGTAACAGTCGGTGGGCATCATCAGCGGTCGACAAGCATTACTGGAGGCCAACGATCGTCACCGAAGTAAATTAAATAGGTTATAATTGAGATAAATTAAATAGAGTTAATCTAAAGCCCAATTAAATTATCTAAACAAATTCTTAAAAAATAAAAAAATAATCTAATTTTATTTATTTATATATCATTATTATTATTATTATTATATATTGTGTTTTTTAATGTTCAAAAAATTAAAATAAATACAATCGCAGATCGTCAATTTGGCGATTGATATAATTTTTTATACTTAAATCGATGAAACAAACATACAATATTATTATACATTTTCTATTTTTAATTTAGATAAGCATACAATATCTGCTTAGGATTGGACTTAGGGTAATACAGCAAAATATTATACTAGGTTGTATACTAAAACTTCCAAACAAACAAAATTTTATTTTATCAACTAAATTGAACTAAGTAATATCAAATTATGTTTCATTCCCTGTAACTAAGATTATGTGATTAACTAATAATTACATAACTAATGTTATATATGATGACCTCGAACCAAACACACTTCTGACGTTCTCGAAAATGAGATTGTTCCAATCCATATTATCTTACCAAAAAAGCTCTAGTTATCTATATTCTCAAAAGTATATTTTTTAGAAAATATACTAAAATTACATTCCTCCTACAATTTAATATTCCAAATATCTTGGGATGTTCGACTAATCCTGAAGTGATCTATCTGACTCTATAGAAATTTTTCATCGGCTACTATGTAAATTGGAAAGAGCTTGTAGTAGGTAGCTCATCAATTCAACGTTCCTATGTCAACTATTAATTAATAAAAATTTATTAATTAATTTATCAAAATTTTCTTAGTTTTCTAATTTATTTGTTTCCTAATATTTAGATGTTTTGGTATTTATATATCATATATCTCATTAATAAAATTGTGTATTCAACTCTCAATATGATATCAGAGCAATAAGCTTAACAATAATTTTTTTTCTTTATTCTCTCCATAGACCCTAGTCGCCGCCTCCAATAGTCATCGCCGACAACATCACCAGTTGACCTCCGATGATGCCGTATCAGCCATGTCCTTTTGCCCCAGTGTTGTTTGCACACTTGCCTACACAGTCAGCTACGTCCGGTTCTAATCACTACCTTAGGCGTTGTCAGATCTGTGGTGTCATAGGTCACTTTGCTCGTCAATGCGGGTATATGTTTGCCTCAATGCTAACCTTGCTTCCATCGGCTCCTCCGCGTGCTCGGCGTCTAGCATATAGTGCACTTTTTGCTCACACTTCCATTCATTTTACCCCTCGGTCTAATCCTTAGGAATGGATGGTTGACTCTGGCACCTCACATTATGTCACCACTAATTTCGCTACTCTTTCATTACATGAGCTGTACTTTGAAAATGATAGTGTTATTGTTGGTGATGGTTTTGAACTTCCTATTACCCACACTGGTTCGTTCTCTTTCTCAACTCTATATTTCCCTTTTAGTTTTTTCCAATGTTTTATATGTACCCTCCATGTCAAAAAATTTAATTTCTGTCGCAGTACTCTGTGCTACTAATCCCATTATATTTCTTTAATTTCTTTGATTTATATTTCCGAGAGTTGGATCATCGTACGGGGGTAATATTGGTCAGCATGGCCCATAGAGATGGTGTCTATTACTAGTCGAAATCTGCATCTAAGCTATCGTTTGTTTCCACCCTTTTTATATCTATCTCGTCATCTATGTGCTTATGGCATAGTCATTTAGGTCATCCGTCGTTAGGTATTTTGCGATAGTCTTTGTCTTCCTTGGGCCTTTTATTGTCTATCGATACTTTGTATAATTTTGATTGCACTTCGTGCAATATTAATAAAAGTCATAAGTCGCATTTTCATAAATATAATTTTTTGTCTTGTGCTCCTTTGGATATTGTCTTTTCTGATATATGAACATCTCCTATTTTATCATTTGATGAGTTATGATATTATGTAATCTTCGTTGATCAATTTATAAAGTATATAAGGCTTTATCCTCTTCACAAAAAATCGGATGTATACTCTACCTTTATTGCGTTCAAAACACTTGTTGAAAAATAGTTCTCAATGACTATCAAAACTCTCTTCAGTGATAATGGGGTGAATTCTTAGCTCTTCGCTCCTTTCTTACTACTCATGGTATCAGTCATCTTACCAACCCTCCACACACTCCTGAACACAATAGATACTCTGAACGTCATTATCATCATATAGTCAAAACTGGTCTCACTCTATTGCATAGAGCATCTATTCTACTCACTTTCTGGCTTTTCTTTTGTTGCGGCTGTAGACCTGACCACAGTTCGGAATCGACGGTTCGGAACCGCCGGTTCGACGGTTCGTGGGAGGTCGACCCTTAACCTTAACCGCCCAAGACGGTTACGGTTCACGGTTCGGAACCGCCGGTTCACGGTCCGGTTCACGGTTCGCCACGGTTCAAGATTATTATATTAAAAAAATTAAAAATTAAAAAATAAATTAAAAAAATAAATTTTATTAAAAAAGAGCTTGCACTTATATAAGTTGCCTACGTATCCCCTTAGGGTATAGGGGAATCAAAGCCCACGTAGTTCTTTTACATTTTTACCCTTTTACATTTTTTATATTTTTACCCTTTCTCACTCACTGGCATTTCCTCCCGTTCCCGTTGTATTTGTTCCTTCGGTATCAAATTCTTCGACTTCGTCTTCTGAAAGTTGCATTCCTTGGATTCGCTTCTCGGCTCTGGTCCAATCATCAAGTAATGCTTGAGCTTCCAATGAGTCGGGAGACATAGTTGATCATCGTTCATCCAATATGTTGCCGCCGGCACTGAACGTCTGCTCCACAGCAACAGTCGACACTGGAGAAGCTAAAATTTCTTTTGCGACCACGGAGAGAACGGGAAAGCTTTGAGCCTTCTGTGACCACCACTTCAAGATGTCGAAGTCTTCGCTATCTGATTCACTAAAATCAAAAGAAGCCGTAAAATAATTCTCAAGTTCCTGTGTGGAACTTGAGGATCCTCGTGGACGTTTCGTCCGTTCTTTTAATAAAAGTTGGGCTTTTGTAAGTTTTAAATTAGTAGTAGTAGGTTGTTGTGTTTCAGAAATATTAGTTTGTGTTCCATATTTAACATAATATTGATTATAAAGATCATATAAATAATTTTTAATATTATATATTAGCTGGATCCGGAGAGGAAGAATCCTTAATAGGAATTAATGCGTCATAATATAAAGTTAACATTTCTTGTAAAACTTCTAATTTAAATCTAGGATCTAAAGCAAATGCAATTAAATAAATTTTAGGAATTAAATAAAAATATTTTTTCCATTTAGTTTTCATAGCTATTATACATAAAGTTAAAGCTTCATTATTTATATGTTCATTTAATATTAATATTATACTACAAAAATTTACTAAAATTAAATGAGCAGTAGGATAATAAACACCAGAAAATTATTCAGTTGCATCGTTAAAAACTTTTAAAATTTCACAAATACTACTACAAATATTCCATTGTTGTGAAAATAAATATATATTAGTATTACTATTTTATGCATAAAATAAACATAATAAATCTTTATATTGAAAAGAATCTTGTAATAATTGATATGTTGAATTCCAATGTGTTGGAACATCATGTGGAAATTTTTTTGGTCGCATTCCATTAGCTTTACAAAATCTACCCCATTGTTTCATCATAGATGGATGGGACCATAAGTATGAAATTGCGGTTCTAATTGGTTGAATATAATTTTGTAAAAGTTTTAATCCATCTTGAACACATAAATTTAAAATATGGCATACACAACGAATATGAAAAAATAAACCACCAATGACAGGTTGACAAATAAATTTTAATTCATCTATTGAAGCGGTATTAGAACTAGCATTGTCTAATGATATTGAAAATATTTGATGAGTCAATCCATATTCTTCTAAAACTATGTGTAATAATTGTGCAATGTTATGAGCAGTGTGTGATTCATCAAAAACTCTATAAGCTAATAATCTTTTTTGAAGGATCCAAGAGTTATCAATCCAATGACATGTTATACCCATATAAGAATGAGTTTGCCAATGATCACTCCAAATATCGGAACATAAAGAAACTTTATTATTTAATTTATTAAATTCTTCAATTAAATTCTTTTTTCCTTGTTTTACTAATCTTTTAATTGTACGAGTTAGTGTAATCCTAGGTACACGTTTAGCAGCAGGATTAAGAGATTCTTTACAAAAATCTTCAAATGTGCATTTAGATCCAAAACTAAAAGAAAGATGTTCTACGGAAACAAATTTAGTTAACGATTCTCTTAATTTATTATCTGAATATAAAAATAAACCAGAATCAGTACTACTACCGCTAGAAAATCTAGATAATTGTGTTTGAGAGCGGTCAAGCCCATATTCCGTCGAGTGCTTCGTTTCTACATGTCGTTTCAACGACCCATAGCCGCCGCCGGCTTGGAATTTGTAGGTGTAGGATCGATGCACGTGAGAGGGGGGGTGAATCACGTGACTTTTAAAAAATTAAATCAGAGTGCTTTAAAAAGCGTGCACAGCGGAAATGAAAGAGACGAAAAACGAACACACAAACACGAACGATTTTTACTTCGTTCGGAGCCTTCGGCGACTCCTACTCGAAGGCCCAGGTCCCTCGGACCTTTCCGTTGGGCAATTCACTAAAACTCTCTATCGGTCAACCCCGATAGAGTAGGCGAGTACAAATGAATTGAAAGTGTGACAACCCCACACTTTCAAGTAATTAAGTGCAATAAAGTATTAAAAGAAATTCTTCTTTTTACCGACGTCCGGAGTAGGTCAACTCTTTCGGGGCAGCAGGACGTCGTCGGCTCGAAGTGAA
>JAGFNQ010007698.1:136205-148705 GCA_024364735.1 Boesenbergia rotunda | reverse complement strand
GAAAAAATTGATAATCATTAATTATCAATTAATTCTCAGGTTAAGATCGATCTAAACCAACCCATTCCATTCTAATTTCGAATTATATATACAACGTATATATATAATATATATATATACGACATGCCAACTATTAAACAACTTATTAGAAATGCAAGACAGCCAATAAGAAATGTTACGAAATCTCCCGCTCTTAGAGAATGTCCTCAGCGTCGAGGAACATGTACTAGGGTGTATGTGCGACTCGTTCAGATCATGAGTTCGAACAAATACAAATGAGAAAATTTTTCCAGTATTACTGAACGGCACCAATAAATAGAGTAAATGGAAAAGATTTTTCATATATCTTATCTATATTGTGTATGGAATTTATGGTTTCCATTGGTGTAAATCCAATCACCTAAATTTGAGATGAAAAGCAATTCCCCATAGGTAGTAAATAGTTATCCATTAAGCGGAGGAAATGGTATCATAAGAAGCAAAAAGATTATGCTCCCATTGTTAAAAGAACGGACTAAGAGGGTCAGCTACCTAGCCAACTTTCCTAATTAAATGCCGTTACTGTATAGATAACTCTTATTGTGAAAAGAGCTATTACTCTATAATTGATAATTGATGGGTAGAGCCAAAGAGTGTGAACTATACAAGTTCACAATACCATTTGATTAAATGAAAGAAGAAGCTCCGGTGTATAGAGAGGACCTCGCCGTTTAAGAAATAACCATAGAAACGAAGGAACCCACTTTTTTTTAGTATCATTAGAATTTATTATTTTCAGGTGAAATGCCTGAAAGGAATAAAAAATGGTGGTAAGGAAGGTTATAGTAGCAAAAGCCATTCGAATTCATATTTTATATATCGGAATAATCCGTTTTGTTATTCATCGACCAAGGGGGATAAAAGGATGGCTGAAAGAATAGAAATCAATTAGTTATTCATTAAGGTTTAATTTGATTCAATGACAAGAGTTAGACGGAGATATATAGCTCGTAGACGTCGAACAAAAATTCGTTTTTTTGCGTCAACCTTTAGAGGGGCTCATTCGAGACTTATTCGAACGATTACTCAACAAAAAATTAGAGCTTTGGCTTCCTCTCATCGAGATAGAGGTAGGCAAAAGAGGGATTTTCGTCGTTTGTGGATCACTCGGATAAATGCAATAACTCGTGAAAAGTCGGTATTGTATAGTTATAGTAGATTAATACATAATCTGTACAAGAAGCAATTGCTTCTTAATCGTAAAATACCTGCACAAATAGCTATATCAAATAAGAATTGTCTTTACATGATTTCCAACAAGATCATCAAATCAAATTCAAATAAAGTAGATTATAAAGTCATGTACAGTAAAGGAATGATTGAAACGAAACAGAATTCCCCGGAGTGACTTCTCCGGGAAGATAGAATAAAAATCACTTAAAAAAAAAAAAAAATAAGTAATAGGAATGAACGAACATGTTTAAAAAAAAATGGGAATTTTTTTTCTTTTAACACTGGAACCCACTCTTCTAGATTCTAGGCCTTTTCGAACAAAAAACACATCTGAGCTTGAGTTACAATTGGAGTTTGGAGTCAATTGAGGAGTATGTCTATTTTTTTTTTCTAGGACGAGTAATTCGAGTTCGGGGGATCGACTCCGATTTTTTATTCTTAAATAGTCTCTCATTATTAAGAAAGGGTAACAAAGATAAAATACGGGCTTGCTTTATAGCAATAGTAATTAATCGTTGTTGTTTCAAAGTCAATCTATTCACCCGTCTAGATAATATTTTCCCTTGTTCACTAATAAATCGACTAATTAAACTCATGTTTCTATAATCGATTCGATCCCCCGATCTAATTGGGGGCAAACGCCTACGAAAAGATCGTTTGGATTTGCGAAAAGATTGCTTGGATTTACGAAAAGATTGTTTGGATTTATCCATGGTTTATTCCTTATCTCTAAAATTCTATTTCTTTATTTTATTTACTTCAGATCCTACCAAAATAGGCTTTGATTTGTATCATAATGTATACACATTATTCATATTCTATATTAAAAATGAAAATTAAATATATGTTAAGCTCTTTTTCTTCTTTGACTTGAAAAGAACACATGTGTTCCGTTCAATCTATTTCTTGATTTCCCCATGAATCGTATGCTTGTGACAATAGCGACAAAATTTTCTCAATTCTAATCGACCAGGCGTATTGTGTCGATTCTTTTGATAATATATCTAGAAATAGCGATTCCTTATTGACATCATTCGGCACAACTGGTACATTCTAAAATAACTATAACTCTACCTTACTTAGCCATAAACCCCCTTTGAATTTTGTATCGGCTTAACTCTTACATTTTCGATCCGAGCTGAAGAAGAAGAAAACAAAAATAAATTAAATAGAAGTTACTAACTAGAAATGGAATTTTCTAAAAATTTCGTTGCAATTATCATTAAATTCTTATTTATTCAAATTTAAAAATTAATATTAATGTAATTAAGTAAAAATTTTAATTTTATATTTTATAGAGTAATAAAATAATAATTTTATGAAGTAATAATTAAGTAATACAATTTCTTTCTAACTATCAATTGTTCCTATCCTAAATCCACTAAATTATTATTCTTATTTAATTTAAGTATCTTCTTTCTATGCTATGATTTCGCGGAACCCTCCCTAGACTGGATCCACATTTAAATTTTAGGTCTCCCAAATTCGATCTTCGATCTATCACATTTTTGTTGAGGTTCCATACACCTTTTTTTTTCTTTTCTCCCTATCCTAAAGCTAAGGAACTGAAATGAAAGAACTGAAAAAGGAGGGAGGAAATTCGAAATTTGAGTCATGTAGAATTGTATCTCTAATTTTATTCATTTCTTCACATAATCAATAACTAGAATCAAAAAAATGGGAATGACAAGGCATCCGGGAATAAACGATTAATCTCTATCAATAGGCCTGCTAAAGACCCAAACCATAGAGTACTTAGCACAGGTGCTACGGAGAGATATGTTTTTATATCTCGCATTGAAAATCCTCCTTTCCTATGGATTGTAATACATATGTGTATATGGTTAGATCTTGTAGTTCAAGATCATTTGCATTTGTATTTATTTTACACAGAATTCCGAACTAAATGCTAAAATGGATATGTACAATTAATCAATAGATGAGATTTTCATCTAATCCCCTGTTCCTGAACATTACTGATAAAACTTTTTTATACATTAGGTTTCAGATGTATATAATTCTTATATTTATGATATGTATAAGATTTTCTTATATGAAACCAAAAGGAAGAGAAGAAATGATAAGAAAATTGTATATAGATGGAGGAAAAAATGAAGATATGGAAAACAAGACAGGTATTTTGTAGAATGAGACTGCCCAACAATTTGAAAAAAGGGATGTAGCGCAGCTTGGTAGCGCGTTTGTTTTGGGTACAAAATGTCACGGGTTCAAATCCTGTCATCCCTACCTATTACTTCTTCTATGGACAGTAACGAGGATTAATTATGGACAGTAACGAGGATTAATTGAGAACGATTCAAATTGTACATAATTTTCCGTTTTTTATACTATATGTATGCAAGATGCATTGGGGTAGATTTCTTTACAGTACAGTTGTATCCCCTGTCATAAGCATAAGAAAGCGCTCTTAGTTCAGTTCGGTAGAACGCGGGTCTCCAAAACCCGATGTCGTGGGTTCAAATCCTACAGAGCGTGAGTCAGTTTATTTGATGTCGAATCACAATAAAATATTTGAACAAAAAAAAAACAAAAAAGTTTAATTGCAACTTGCATTGGACCTCCTGCGGGAAGGAGGTCAATAAAAAAGAAATAAATATTACTCAATCAAAGATCTAACTGATCACCGCGTCTGTATTGTAAATATGCGGTTACGAATAATCCTGCTAAAGTAATAGGAATTAGACCTAAGACGATTCCAAATAGAAAAACTTCAATCATTTCGGTTTGTTTAAGGGGATAAAAAAATAGGTAAGATACATTTAAAAATATTAATCTGAATTATCCATGAATCTCAATGACCAAGAATTGACAATTGGTGTGTAAAAGAACCATAGAATACCAAGAATCTCAGAGAAATATTCGTTTTTATCAATTTTTTCATTCAATTTATTTCAAATAAGTCGTATCTTGTTTAAACCAATGAATAGAGCTGGGGTTATAGTTAAAGCAGCCAGTAGAAAACCGAAATAACTAGTTATAGTAAGCATGAAAGAGCTAAATTAGATATGTTCCTTTGCTACATATGCTGATAAAGCACTTACCTAAATTAAAATTTTTAGAAAATATGACGGTAAGAAAAAATCAATTGACAGAATCAGTTTAGTTCCAATTGAAAATGAAATTTTGATCATTTCCCTTCTTTTTCAAGAGGATATAATCCGTTTTGGAACGAATGCCTGATACTAATTACCTTTTTATTTTTTTTCATTGGACTCAGTCCAGTAATAGGTTGCTTAATTGCCCATAACATAATATTTCGAAGGAAAAGAAGAAAAAGGTGCCCCACAATCTATCGAAAAATAGAACTTTGACTTTATTTTTCTATTTTAATTCTTTTTTCTTCAGGTCTAACCCGATTCAAAGTCAAAGACGAACAACTTTCATTATCCTTTTAGATTCTATATTCCGTCTTTCCATATCGGGGAGTTCTATACTTCTAATTCGGTCAAGAAAGACCTTTATTTTGGATCTAACAGTTGCATTATGAATATAGATTGTTATCGCCAGGTTTTCTTTCTTTCATTTCTTTCTTTCATTAAGTATTATATACTATTTTATATTACATTACATAATATATTCTATATTACATAGAATTATTACATTATATATATATTATTACTATTACATACAATTACATTATATATTATTACATTATATATGTATATTATTATTACGACTATATACGACTATATGACTACGACCAACCAATTACTTGAAATGAAAATGAAAAGATTCAAACAAAAAATTTTATAATCAACAAAAAGAATTGTTAATGGATTTAAGATCCATTATATTATACGTATAAATTAATTTAATTGTGTAAAGAGTAAATATAATTTAATAATATCTTTCGTGAATTATTAGAAACAAGAAACCATTGATTCACACTTTTTCAAGATGTTTGTTTATTTTCTATTATGAATCCAATAATGGAAATCTTATAAGGAATTTGAGTAACTTTCTATTCATCTATTGAATAACATGGAGTTATGCATAAATAAGGAACAAAAAAAGAAGAAAAGAATTGTGTAGCATTTTGGTACCGATCTAGACAGCGTTGCTGTGCCAGAGGGAGGATAGCTATACTGATTCGGTATACTTTAAATAAACCTTTGGTACAAAATTGACGATCTCACAAGGATGCGATATCAGTAGTTTTCCATTTCCATTTACTGATCCCATCTTTCAAAGAATCGACCCCCCCTTTTTTTAAATGTACAAAAATTTGTGGAGCTCAGAATGTCCGGAAGCACGGGAGAACGTTCTTTTGCTGATATTATCACCAGTATTCGATACTGGGTCATTCATAGCATTACTATACCTTCCCTATTCATTGCGGGTTGGTTATTCGTCAGTACGGGTTTAGCTTATGATGTGTTTGGAAGTCCTCGGCCAAACGAGTATTTCACAGAGAGCCAACAAGGGATTCCATTGATAACTGGCCGTTTTGATTCTTTGGAACAACTCGATGAATTTAGTAAATCCTTTTAGGAGGCCCCCAATGACCATAGATCGAACCTATCCCATTTTTACAGTACGATGGTTGGCTGTTCACGGACTAGCTGTACCTACTGTTTCTTTTTTGGGATCAATATCAGCAATGCAGTTCATCCAACGATAAACCTAATTCGAATTATAGAGCTATGACAGAATCAAATCCGAATGAACAAAATGTTGAATTGAATCGTACCAGTCTATACTGGGGTTTATTACTCATTTTTGTACTTGCTGTTTTATTTTCCAATTATTTCTTCAATTGAGAGAAAGAGAATAGTAGGAATTCTCTTATCCCATTCGGAAAGATACCATCCTCATAATTATCAATGGCTGTTTTTGTCTATAGCATGACCATTTGAAAAAATGTGGAGGAAAGTAGGGGAAATGGCCGATACTACTGGAAGGATTCCTCTTTGGTTGGTGGGTACTGTAACTGGTATTCCTGTGATCGGTTTAATAGGTGTTTTCTTTTACGGTTCATATTCTGGGTTGGGTTCATCTCTCTAGTAATCGGATGAACCAGATTGTAGACATGAAAGAGTAAGAACTCAGCGGGACCTTACCACTCTAATCAGACAGACAAAGGAGGGTAAGGTCCCGCTGAGTTCTTACTCTTATAAGATATAAGAATATAAGAAGACTTTGATCTATTCCATAACATACAAATTTAAATTGGAAAGTTATACAGTCAACATAATAAAAATATTATATTTGTTTTGTAGAAAAAAAATGACAAAATGGATCTTTTGCTCTGATGTTTTAAACATTACTCTATTCTTTTGTTTCTTAATAATATTTTTGAAGAATTGAAGCCATTGATTGATTCATAGTCTCTGTCCTTCCTCTAATTAATTCTTACGATACGAAGCAAGAAGAAAAGAGTAATCTCTGGATACTACAATATTCTATGGATTTCTACGCATGAGATATCCTCCAAATTCTTTCTTTCTCTTTCTATAGTAAACTACTAATGGAACTTACTCTATAATATAATTTGTAAATTTGTTTGAATAATTTCTCTAAGTTATAAGTTTAAGTTAATAGAAGAAGTTCTATTTGCTCAATCAATTATTCCCCTATAATCTTTTCTCTCTTTTTGTTTGTCCACAACTTCCTATCAATCTAAACAAAAGAGTTCCGGTTTGCCATCCTTCCCTTGTATTCTCTTCGTTTGTATATCTATAATAGGATACAAGTAATGAATTCCAGGCATCCCGCAAAACGAAAAAAAAAGTATAAACAAAGCAACAAAAAGGGTTTGGAGATTTTTTGTTGATCCATATATTATATATATGGATCAACAAAAATTTGGCACCTTTTACCAACTTGATGTTAAGAAATCCCCGCACCTAGAAATTCATTTCGTATAATTGAACCTTTTCAAACTGTTTCTTTTTAAGAACCAAAAAAACTTGTGCCAAAATAACAAATGCAAAGAAGAATAAAAGACCTTGGACCCGTAATGGGTCTTGAAGCACTACTTCTGCATCCCCCTGACCAAAGCCTCCCACATTGGGATTGCTTGTTAATGGTTGATCAAGCTTGATGGATTCACCCTCTGAAACAAGAAGTTCTGGTCCTGGAGGTACAATATCAACTACTTGATGTCCATCCGATGGATCAACAACGGTTATTTCATATCCACCCTTTTCTTTACGTACTATTCTACTTACTACACCTGCTGATGTAGCATTATAGACTGTATTGTTACTTTTGCTACCATCAGGATAAATCTGACCCCTTCCTCTATTCCCACCTACATATATGGGATATTTTAAGAAGTGAACATCTTTCTTCGTAGCAGGGTCGGGGGAAAGAATGGGAAAGATGATTTCACTATATTTCTGACCAGGAACAGGACCTATCACAATAATATTTCTTTTATTAGGACGATAACTCTAAAAAGACAAATTTTCAATCTTTTCTTTCAATTCGGGAGAAATACGATCAGGGGGGCTAATTCTAATCCGTCGGGTAAAATGAGAACATCCCCTACATTCAAACCCCCTTTTACCATTAGCAAGAACATGTTTCAGTTGCTTATCATAAGGAATTCGTACAACTGCTTCAAATACAATATCGGGGAGCACATCTTGCGGAACTTCAATATCCACGAGTTTATTAGCTAAATGACAATTGGCACATACAATTCGTCCCGTTGCTTCTCGCGGGTTTTCATAACCCTGCTGCGCAAAAACGGGATATGCATTTGAAATGGATGACCGAGTTATTACATATATCATGATCGATACAGAAATGGATCAAGTCATCCCTTCCTTTACCCAAGAAAAAGCATTTTTATTTTGCATGTCCATCCATAAATCCATTTTATTCCCTATGAGTTCCAGTATCGATAAGAATTCTAGTTCTTACTGTTCATATGTTATGGTATGAATATACCATACCAATTCGTTATGGATGGATGATGAGATTCCATTGATACAGAGCCAATTCCAATAGACTTATTAAACGTTCCCATTGGCGTGCATCCAGCAGGAATTGAACCTACGAATTTACCAATTATGAGTTGGGCGCTTTAACCATTCAGCCATGGATGCTTAACTTAACACATCATATATTGTAAATAAACAAATTCCAATTGGGATGCTTAACTTAACACATCATATATCGTAAATAAACAAATTCCAATTCAAATACAATCTTCGCCGGAGGAGGTCTAAATATCAATGAAGAGACATCAATTCAAATCCTGGATCGTCGAATTGAGAGAGATATTGAGAGAGATCAAGAATTCTCAGTATTTCTTAGATTCATGGATCAAATTCAATTCAGTGGGATCTTTCACTCACATTTTTTTCCATCAAGAACGCTTTATGAAACTTTTTGACCCCCGAATTTGGAGTATCCTACTTTCACGTGATTCGCAGGGTTCAACAAGCAATCGATATTTCATGATCAAAGGTGTAGTACTGCTTGTAGTAGCGGTCCTTATATCTCATATTAACAATCGAAAGATGGTCGAAAGAAAAAATCTCTATTTGATGTGGCTTCTTCCTATACCTATGAATTCCATTGGACCTGGAAATGAGACATTGGAAGAATCTTTTTGGTCTTCCAATATCAATAGGTTGATTGTTTCACTCCTGTATCTTCCAAAAGGGAAAAAGCTTTCTGAGAGTTGTTTCATGGATGCGCAAGAAAATACATGGGTTCTCCCAATAAATCAAAAGTGTATCATGCCTGAATCTAACCGGAGTTCACGGTGGTGGAGGTGGGGGAAGCGGATCGGAAAAAAAAGGGATTCTAGTTGGAAGATATCTAATGAAACCGTAGCAGGAATTGAGATCTCATTCAAAGAGAAAGATAGCAAATATCTGGAGTTTCTTTTTTTATCCTATACGGATGATCCGATCCGCAAGGACCATGATTGGGAATTGTTTGATTGTCTTTCTTCGAGAAAGAAGCGAAACATAATCAACTTGAATTCGGGACAGCTATTCGAAATCTTAGGGAAAGACTTGATTTCTTATCTCTTGTCTGCTTTTCGTGAAAAAAGACCAATTGAAGGGGAGGGTTTCTTCAAACAACAAGGAGCTGAGGCAACTATTCAATCAAATGATATTGAGCATGTTTCCCATCTCTTCTCGAGAAACAAGTGGGGTATTTCTTTGCAAAATTGTGCTCAATTTCATATGTGGCAATTCCGCCAAGATCTCTTCGTTAGTTGGGGGAAGAATGAGCACATATCGGATTTTTTGAGGAATGTATCGAGAGAGAATTTGATTTGGTTAGACAATGTGTGGTTGGTAAACAAGGATCGGTTTTTTTAGAAAGGTACGGAATGTATTGTCAAATATTCAATATGATTCCACAAGATCAAGATCTATTTTCGTTCAAGTAAGGGATTCTAGCCAATTGAAAGGATCTTCTGATCAATCCATAGATCATTTCGATTCCATTAGAAATGAGGATTCAGAATATCCCACATTGATCGATCAAACAGAGATTCAGCAACTAAAAGAAAGATCGATTCTTTGGGATCCTTCCTTTCTTCAAACGGAACGAACAGAGATAGAATCAGATCAATTCTCGAAATGCCTTTTTGGTCTTCCTCAATGTCCCGGCTATTCACGGAACGTGAGAAGCAGATGAATAATCATCTGCTTCCGGAAGAAATCGAAGAATTTCTTGGGAATCCTACAAGATCAATTCGTTCTTTTTTCTCTGACAGATGGTCAGAACTTCATCTGGGTTCGAATCCTATTGAGAGGTCCACCAGAGATCAGAAATTTTTGAAGAAAAAACAAGATGTTTCTTTTGTCCCTTCCAGGCGAGCGGAAAATAAGGAAATGGTTGATATATTCAAGATAATTACGTATTTACAAAATACCGTCTCAATTCATCCTATTTCATTCTTGAACAAAAATCCATTTTTTGATTTATTTCATCTATTCCATGACCGAACAAAAGGGGATACACGTTACACCACGATTTTGAATCAGAAGAGAGATTTCAAGAAATGGCAGATCTATTCACTCTATCAATAACCGAGCCGGATCTGGTGTATCATAGGAGATTTGCCTTTTCTATTGATTCCTACGGGTTGGATCAAAAAAAATTCTTGAATCAGGTATTCAACTCCAGAGATGAATCGAAAAAGAAATCTTTATTGGTTCTACCTCCTCTTTTTTATGAAGAGAATGAATCTTTTTATCGAAGGATCAGAAAAAAATCGGCCCGGATCTACTGCGGGAATGATTTGGAAGATCCAAAACGAAAAATAGTGGTATTTGCTAGCAACAACATAATGGAGGCAGTCAATCAATATAGATTGATCCGAAATCTGATTCAAATCTATGGGTACATAAGAAATGTATCTAATCGATTCTTTTTAATGAATAGATCCGATCACAACTTCGAATACGGAATTCAAAGGGATCAAATAGGAAATGATACTCTGAATCATATAACTATAATGAAATATACGATCAACCAACATTTATCGAATTTGAAAAAGAGTCAGAAGAAATGGTTTGATCCTCTTATTTCTCGAACCGGGAGATCCATGAATCGGGATCCTGATGTATATAGATACAAATGGTCCAATGGGAGCAAGAATTTCCAGGAACATTTCCTTTCTGAACAGAAGAACCATTTTCAAGTAGTGTTCGATCGGTTACGTATTAATCAATATTCGATTGATTGGTCCGAGGTTATAGACAAACAAGATTTGTCTAAGTCACTTCGTTTCTTTTTGTCCAAGTCACTTCTCTTTTTGTCCAAGTCACTTCCCCTTTTCTTTGTGAGTATCGGGAATACCCCCATTCATAGGTCCGAGATCCACATCTATGAATTGAAAGGTCCGAATGATCAACTCCGCAATCAGTTGTTAGAATCAATAGGTGTTCAAATCGTTCATTTGAATAAATTGAAACCCTTCTTATTGGATGATCATGATACTTCCAAAAGACCGAAATCCTTGATCAATGGAGGAACAAGATTACCATTTTGCTTCAAAAAGATACCAAAGTGGGTGATTGACTCATTCCATACTAGAAATAATCGCAGGAAATCCTTTGATAACACGGATTCCTATTTATCAATGATATTCCATGATCGAGACAATTGGCTGAATCCCGTGAAACCATTTCATAGAAGTTCATTGATATCTTCTTTTTATAAAGCAAATCCACTTCGATTCTTGAATGATCCAAATCGCTTCTGGTTCTATTGTAACAAAAGATTCCCTTTTTATGTGGAAAAGACCCGTATCAATAATTATGATCCTACATATGGACAATTCCTCACTATCTTGTTCATTCGCAACAAAATATTTTCTTCGTGCGTCGGTAAAAAAAAACATATTTTTGGGGAGAGAGAGACTATTTTGCCAATCGAGTCACAGGTATCTGACATATTTATACCTAACGATTTTACACAAAGTGGTGACGAAAGGTATAACTTGTACAAATTTTTCCATTTTCCAATTCGATCCGAGCCATTCGTTCGTAGAGCTATTTACTCGATCGCAGACATTTCTACAACACCTCTAACAGAGGAACAAATAGTTAATTTTGAAAGAACTTATTGTCAGCCTCTTTCAGATATGAATCTATCTGATTCAGAAGGGAAGAACTTGCATGAGTATCTCAGTTTCAATTCAAACATGGATTTGATTCACACTCCATGTTCTGAGAAGGATTTCCCATCTGGAAAGAGGAAAAAAAACGGAGTCTTTCTCTAAAGAAATGCGTTGAGAAAGGGCAGATGTATAGAACCTTTCAACGAGATAGTGCTCTTTTCAATCTCTCAAAATGGAATCTCTTCCAAACATATATGCCATGGTTCCTTACTTCGACAGGGTGGAAATATCTAAATTTCACCACCCTTTTAGAGATTTTTTCAGAACCATTGCCGATACTAAGGATACTAAGTAGCAGGCACAAATTTGTATCCGTTTTGAGAGATATTATGCATGTATCAGATATATCATGGCCAATTCCTCAGAAGATTCTTCCACAATGGACTCTGACTCTGAAAAGTAAGATTTCGAGTCTGATAAGTGAGATTTCGAGTAAGTGTTTCCAGAATCTCCTTCTGTCCGAAGAAACGATTCATCGAAATAATAGTCACCCGTTCCATTGATATGGACACATCTGAGATTAACAAATGCTCGGGAGTTCCTCTATTCAATCCTTTTCCTTCTTCTTGTTGCTGGATATCTCGTTCGCATACATCTTCTCTTTGTTTCCCGAGCCTCTAGTGAGTTACAGACAGAGTTAGAAAAGATCAAATCTTTGATGATTCCA
>JAGFNQ010007698.1:0-135915 GCA_024364735.1 Boesenbergia rotunda | reverse complement strand
TTATTCACAAACCCCGTGTGGGGCTAATAGTTTTCATTTCCCATCTCATGGAAAACCCTTCTCGCTCCATTTAGCCCTATCCCCTTCTAGGGTTATTTTAGTGATAGGTTCTATAGGAACTGGACGATCCTATTTGATCAAATACCTAACGACAAACTCCCATGTTCCTTTCATTACGATATTTCCAAACAACTTTCTGTATTCGTATTACAAGCCTGAAGGTTTTTCCAGATCAGCCTATATGGCCTATCCCCAGCAGCCTACTTGCTAGGGTACGCTAAGCTCACATTATGTTTTTAGCAGCTTTATATTTTGGCCATGCACAGAGCAATAATTATTCTGTCAAAGTATACGTTGTGTACAATGATCTTCATATGAAGTTTTCTATACTAGTGTACTTCTATCAAAACATAGATGTCAAACTTTTGCTCTCTTTAGTGCAAATCCTTCTCTATTAGAAAAAAAAGTGCCACAGACATGAAGAAAATGTACATAAAATCTAGGAAGAAGAATCAGTGTTTAAATGCACTATATAAACCCTGAATGAAATCATTGCTTTAAATTGACAGTAGATTCTTGGTAGAGTACAGCTTAGTAGATGGAATCACAACATATTGAAGTCAATATAAGGTAGATCTTCCATCTGATACTATATATTCCAGAATTAGTGCTCATTGTAAGTATATATGAATATGGAAGGTCCTTTGCTGATTTTCTCATTGACATAATTTAAATAGACAAGTTTATTTTGTTTGTTAAAATTTTATGTATGATAATTATGAAATAATGTTCTACCTTTTATTTTTTTTGCCAATTCCCATATATTATTCTACTTGAAAATGTAATGGATGTCTTTTTGGTAGATACAGGAGGCTTGGATGATGCCATTTGCCTTTTGCACTAGGGAGAAAAGATGGTGTGAATTTGCAGAACCTATTAATGGAGAAACAACTCAGTTTCTTCAAGAATTTGCAAGGAAATATAACATGGTCATCATTAATCCCATTCTTGAAAGAGATGTAGACCATGGGGATACCATTTGGAACACTGTCGTTGTAATTGGAAACCATGGCAACATAATTGGCATTCATAGAAAGGTAAATTTGTTTTCTTTTACTTTCCTCATTTCTACTATCTTGGTGGTGTGCATTTCTATTTGATTGATGTTTATTTTTATTTTATTTATTTTATATCAGAACCACATTCCCAGAGTCGGGGATTTCAATGAGAGCACATACTAGATGGAAGGAAACACTGGTCATCCTGTGTTTGAAACATCTTATGGAAAGATTGCAATCAATATCTGTTATGGAAGACACCATCCCTTAAATTGGTTAGCTTTTGGACTTAATGGTGCTGAAATTGTCTTCAACCCTTCTGCAATTGTTGGAAAACTAAGTGAACCGATGTGGCCAATTGAGGTTTGTTTTAGGATAATTTGGTTCTTTTTCCTTTGGTGCTTTGGAGGCTCTATTGATCTAACTACACCAATCCCATATGAAATGTGACAGGCCCGGAATGCTACATTGCAGATTTTACTCCCCAAGTCATCGTTGATCCTGCATTGCAGAAGAGAGAGTAAGTTTCATCGTCCAAAAGCTACATTGGTATGTTATAAAAAAAATTTGCAAATAATTTCATTATGCTTTGACATTTTTTTTTGTTAGCATTTCTGCACACTTGGCATTTGAGCTTCTATTTAGGGCTTAAAGACAACCTCTTATATTGTCATTGCCAATGCTTAAGTGAGTTCCCTGGAACAGTCCTACTGGCCCATAAACACTTTTTCTAAGCTAGTTTTTTTCTATTGGAACCACAGAAAGATTACATGATCTTTGGAGTCCTTATACTGTAGATCCTTTTGTAATTTTACGATCTTAATTGCTAGCAGTTCATTTTCAATTTCGAAATGTTCCATTGGCTTCTTCTATTTTATGATTTATTACAGGTACTCTATATGCGCAGCAATCATACAAAGTGAGTGAGTCGTTTCCTTTCAAGTGGATAAATAAAAAGTGGAGGGAAGGTTTTTATGTTACTGCAATGGCAATTGCTGGCAATAGGTGGGCTGTCGTTATGTCTCGTAATGCTGGTTTCTCTGATCAGGTCAGTTTCATTTCTCACGTTTTGTTACTAAAAGGATGGGAAGTAAAAGGAGAAAAGGAGAAGAACAAAAATAAGAGTTGTTCTATGTCTAGTGTTTTGTGGTTGTGGCCTTTAAGGTTTTTTATTCCATGCTGCATGATTTTTGATGCAAAAGTCAAATCACCGAAATCATTTTAATTTTCAGGTTATTGAACTCGACTTCCTTTACCCTAGCGAAGGTATTCATCGAAGATGGGATAGTGGTTACCGCAGCAACTGCCGCAACAAGTGACCAGGCTGGCTTGGTGCTTAGTATACTTAGAAGGAAACTATCAGATGAGACACAAGAGACTCTTAGAACATCTGCTTTTCCAAGTCAACATGTGAAGGTGAGAGCAGTTACTTTTGTGTGACAATTCATATCCCAGGGAAGGAATCAGCTTATGGTGTAAAGCTAAGGGGCGCGGCTATCTTCATTTGGTTGACTGCACTTGGATGAAACTAGCTGCTGGGGATATTTTGATGATGTTTGTCTTAGTTTCTGATTCTTGATGTATATGATATTTTGATGATGTTATCTCAATTTGGACTAATACTGGAGATATCTTAATGTATGATATTTGCGCAGTATGATGTATAATATTTGATGATATTTTGATGTATATATGATAGTTTAAAGTGTGTTTGCTCAATATTGTTTAATTAATTAAATAATTTAATTTTTAAATTGTATTTGTTGTAAATTGTTGGTTGTCTCAACCAAAAGACAACGATTTTTATTTGTTGTCAAACTATTGTTTAAATCACACACAAACAACGGTTTAATACTATTGTTAACCTGTTGTCGATCACATTAAAAGTCAACGATAAAAACTCATTGCTACACTGTTGTTATTGACTATAAACAACAACAGTTTGCAACTGTTGATGTAGACCACCCCTTTTAACAACATGGCCTTTAACAACAGTGATTTTCATCTACGACAACGGTGAACGTCCGTGGTTAATAAGCATTTTTCTACTAGTGGCATGTGCCTTTGCGGGCTTGACAGTGCCACAACCGTTTCATGAATTGATATTGGAATTGAACCAGTAGTGTCCGAAAAGGCTGACTTGACCGTTCCAACAAACCAAGATTATGACACCGTTGGAATTGGCGGTGTTGGTGCTGGTGGCCCATACAGGGAAACTATAGATGATGACGTTGTGGTCACTCTGTAGGACAAGGATGAAGTTGCCCTCCAGGCCACTAGTGCCGCTTGCCCAAAAGCGTTGTTGTTGCTGCTATAGATGACGAGGTTGTCATCGATCTGCGGAGGACACAGTTTAAGTACGCTCCAGTTTTCACAAACTAGGTGTAACGCCCACTTTTTTTTCCCCATAAAGCGGCGTTACGTTAACATACTTAGGCATGTAGACATCATAAGGCAGCGGAATAACTTTAAGACTTACACATACATGCCTTACTACCATTCCTAACATAATGACATGGGTACTTGGCATATTAACTTCATACTTTGCATCATATCATGTCATGCTTAACATCATGTCATAGAGTCACATAAGCCATTATTCAAACACATAAGTAGCAAACATAAAGTTCTAGCATAAGACGGGTAAACATATTGTTTTCGTGGCCAAGTCACTACCACACACACACATTCGTGTCCTCCTGCTGCTTCCTTACTGTCCCCTTGTGTGATCTGCGGTATAAGGAAATAAGACTATAAGCACACAGGCTTAGTAAGACTCTTTCCTACTCACTAAAACCATTCATCACTTAATAATGAGCACATGAAACATTAACATACTTGGTGGTCTACTTAGAACATAAGCATCTAGAATCACTTAGCATATATTCGACATGGCATGAACATAAGCATAATAAACATTTTCAGCATGGCATGATACATGGCATAAACATAACATAATAAACATTCCTAGCATGGCATAATACATGGCATAAACATAAACATAATAAACATTCTTAGCATGACATAATACATGACATAAACATAAACATAATAAACATTCTTAGCATGGCATGATACTTGGTATAAACATAAACATAATAAATATTCTTAGCATGGCATGATACTTGGTATAAACATAAACATCATAAATATTCTTAGCATGGCATGATACTCAAACCTAAGTAGACATTCTTAACATGACATGATACATGACATAAACATAAACATAAGGAAACATTCTTAACATGCATGATACATGGCATAAACATAAACATAAAGCATGAACTAACCTGTATGGCATAAACATAGGCATGCTTTCTATCATATCATATGGGCATCTTCTTAACATAACCATAAGCATAAATTGTTTACTATCATGCATATTTCTTGACATGAAACATAAGTATAAGACATTACTATCATGACATAATGCATAACATGTATGAATGTATGAGTCTAATGCATATACATAAGGATGCTTAACTTTTAAAAATCATACTTTTAAATACTTAAACATAATCATAACATCATTGGGGTCCCCGGCTTGTACCACATACATACATCATAAGCGCGCATCCCTAAGTAAATACGAGGTAGCGAGCCCCGACCTACTAGGGTAAGGACAGCATAGTCGGTAGTCCCAGAATCGGGGCGTTCTTAAGGTGCCCATCCCTGTTGCACAGCTTCGGTAGTGCCAGAACCGTGGACAGCATAGTCGGTAGTCCAGAACCGGGGCGTTCTTAAGGTGTCCATCCCTTGGACCCATACTTCGGTCCGGTACAAGCCCATTCATAAAGTAAAATACTTTACATGCTTCATCATTCATAAGACATGGCATACATCTTCATTCATAAAACATGGCATGCATCTTCATTCATAAAACATGGCATGCATCCTCATTCATAAAACATGGCATGTGTAACGACCCGGCCCGTCTACCGGCCCATTTACCGGTCCTCACGACCGTCGTACCGTCGACCATCGACCGTGCCGTCATTCATAAACATGGCATGCATCTTTATTCATAAAACATAGCATGCACTTTCATTCATAAACATAACATGCATCTTCATTTATAAACATAACATGCATCTTCATCCATAGAACATGGCCTACTTACATAAACATCATTCTTATTCCTAGTGCTTGCATGATCATAGCATATAAGGTAAGCATTGCATTATATTCATTGAATATGACATGTTTGCATAGACAATCATCCTAATCCATAGAGTTTGCATGATCATGATATCTAAGGTAAACATTGCATTTCATACATAAGCATGGTATTCATCCCAAGCATAAATAAGTAGGACTTCCATAAACATACTACCTACCATTCAAGTGCATGGCATAGAACACAAGACATTCATGAATAAACCCTATTAAGCATGTCATCTAATCATAAACATATAAACATGAAACATGGTACTTAAGGTTAGGGTTATTGGTAACATAATTTCTACCACATGCTTGAACCTATATATATTTATATACTTCATAATAAGTCATAAACCATCATTCTTCAAACCCTAACTCCTCCCATACCCTATTTATCTTGCTTGGCCGAAACTTACAAGGAAGGGTTCCATCATTCAAGTAACATGTAAGATAGCATAAGGTAAAGAAACAACCATACATTACCTATAAGACCATGGGAAGCCATTAGGGCTCATGATTAGGGTTAACCCTAACCTTTAGCCCTCCTTCTTAGGGCTGGCCGAAACCCTACAAGGCCATGGGTGCATGGAAAAATTCCATAAAATCCCCAATCAAACATTAAACACCAACCATACCCTACCATAGGGCTTTCGGAACCCGTACTTGAAGAAAACCTTAACCCCTTGCCCTAAATTCCTTCTTGGCCAAAACCCTTAGGGTCACAAGACCTTGTGAAAATTCACATAAATCCCTTCAACCTCCCCCTTGTATCATAAGGGTACACAAGATACATGAGTGAAGAGTTAAATCCAACCCTAGCCATGGAAATCCTTATGATGGTCCCAAACCCTAAAGGGTCTTAGGGTACTCCAAAAATTATATTTATTCTCTAAACATCATGAGAACACATTAGAAAGCATGATTAAGATTTTTAACATCATCATGGACCCAAAACTCATGGTGGCCGAATGCTTTAGGGGTCCAAAACATGGTTTTCTCAACATCAAAACCAAAAACCAAGCTTTATATTATGCTAAAAATCAAAAGGAACTATTATACCACAGGTGAGGGAGTCTTACATTGGTTGATCTTGATTATAGACCTTAGATTTGAGAGAAGGATGGAAATCTTGTTGCCTCTTGACCACTCCTAGCCTTTGTACCCTTGTAAAAACCTTGGATCTTGGAGATGGAGCCTTAGGTGAAACTTTTTCCAAGGGAGATCCCCTCTTGAAGTATTCGGCTAGAATGAGGGAGGAGGAGGAAGAAAAATGAAATTGATGGAAGGAAGAAAGAAACTCCCATTCCCCCTCTTTATAACACCTTAAGGAGGGTAAGTGAAGAGTCATGGTTGGTAACTCTTCATTTTCCTAAGCCTTATCCATAATCCACTTCATTTCCTCATAGCACTCCCTTGCTAGGTGAATTAGTTAGAGCATGCATGGTTGTATAAGAGGTCCAAGGTTCAATCCTTGGTGCATGCACTATTTTTTCCTATTTTATTTTTATTTTATTTCCCTATTATTTCGAAAATCCCTTAAAAATTCCCCCATAATTATGTTAATATTTCTCATTAAAATCCCTTTATATTTCTATAAATTTTTACCTAAAATTCACCAATAATCATGGTACTAGAAAGCCCATATAAGGCCCATTAGTACTTAACTTCTCAATTAAAATAGGAAACCATGCTAAAACTCACCCATAATCATACTAATATTCCTAATTAAAATCCATTTATATTTATATTAAATTCTACCTAAAATCCACTAATAATCATGGTACTAGAAAAGCCCATATAAGGCCTATTAGTACTTAGTTTCTCAACTTAAATGAGAAAAATCATGGATTTCTAGGCTAAGGTTCGTACTAATATCTCTAGGTCCCTCGGAAAATTATCTAGACATGATCAATATTTTAAAGAAAATATTGAGAGAATTTTCCGGGTCGTTACACTAGGAGTATTTATGAGACCTAGGTTCAAGTCATAGTACCAATAAATTTCTTTTAATTTCTGTACATCTATAAAAAATGTAATTCCAACAGTCAGTTAATTTGACCTAGAACCGGGTCAACGGGTATCTGACACGATTATAAGCACAAGATCAGGTCTTGTTCAGACCTAGCCTTGAGGTGGATCTACCACTAGGTGAAAATCGGGCATATACTTTGCCACATGTTACTTCGATAATTTCTAATTACGAAGTAATATATGTTAATTAACTTCGACAATAAATTTGATGAAGTAAATTTCACACTAGTAGAAAAATGCTTAATAACCACGGGTGTTCACCGATGTCGTAGGCTAAAAACACTGTTGTTAAAGGTCATGTTGTTAAAAGGGGTGCTCAACCTCAACAGTTACAAACCGTTGTCGTTTATTGTCACGCCCCGAGACCCCAGGAGCCGTTGGTCCAATAGAAGATCGGACAGCACCTCCCCTGTCCGGCGGACAACTTACACATACATACAACGACATAGATCACAACCACGCAGTTAAATGGGCCTCAGGCCTCAAATCAAGACACAACGTAAGATAAAACCGAATAAAACATATCTGACTGCGGACCGGTCCGACTTACGATAAAACACAAGGCATAAAGATCTCACACAAGTACAACTATACTGCCGTATAGTATGACTAAATCTAACACAAAGGTAACAACGGAAGAAAATGTAGAAAGTACTACTAACAAAATAGACGAAGAAAAAATCCGAAGACATCTCGACGAGTACGCGAACTGGGACAGGCTGTCGGGCACGCTCCAGTCAGTCATCCTGAAATAAAAACAAGGAGCTGCGGGATGAGTTATAGAACTCAGCGAATATCTCTTCATATATATACAAGATATTCTAGAATAGCAACAGGGTAATAGACTACCGAAATAAACATGTATGGGCAGTAATAAGAACAACTGCATAAGAACAATAAGAACTACCATACCACTGTCGCAAAGTCGCCAAGACCAGACATAAGGGTCTCCTGTAAGTGCATGTCAATCATAATGCAGCATCAAGTAAACACAAGCACAAGTAAGGGCAAAATAAACGAATACACAAGGTACAATGACATGGTCACCCCTGCCGTCGGTCAGACATCGTCACCTATGTACGGGAGGAAGCTGAGCGGAGGCCACCCTCCGACGTAGGGCTGTGACTGTCGTCCATACTCTGCCATCACTACTCCTGAGCGATCGAGTAGACGGGATGCTGCCGGTGTAACACCCCTACTCCATGGCCTATCCTAGCGAGGTAATCCATCAGCCTAAGGCCATCTGTGGAGGACATCTCTGTCTGAGTGTTACCCCTACCTCATGTATATAAATGGGGGAGAGATCTCGCCCTCTCATCTCCTGGTATATGGACTACTCAAGGAGGGACATCTGTCTGCTACCACACTCCGATTCACTACCCCATGAGTGCATAAGCGGAGCAGCACAGAGCACTCTACCCATACTCCGTCAACCACTAACCTGTGAGTGGCCGTATGGGTAGGTCAGTATGACTGTCGACCTAGCTCACCCAAAAGGGGCCCCTGCTCGACAGTGATGCACAGTGCAGTATGATGCATAACAACGGTCAAATAGCATCCACTATCTAGTCCACCTATATCAACATGATATGCAAGGATCGTGGAACATGCACCATATCCTAAATCCTACAGGTATAGGTATCACATATCAGTTGTGGCACAACCAGCATCGACAAAACAAATATAATAGTCATGCCACCATTCTATTACTCTATTGCTACACAAGCATATCAAATATATATATATCTGTGACAATTCTAAAAGAAGAGTCAGAGATACCCGCCTCACTATGACGAAGTCGACAAACGAAGAGAATCTCCCGTCCGCAACAAACCGCAGCAAGAATATCCAAGTCAATCAGTATCCTGTAATCAAACATATAAATTTAGCTAAACTAACATTCCATACCGTAAAAAGCTATACTGTATTACACCAGGTTATAGGACTTAGGCTCTACTTAGACAGCCTAATCCTATTCATAATTAGGTTCAGCTTAAACCCAACCAACCACTCAACCTATCTCACTAACTATAGTCGGGTTCAACTAGCTGATCAAGTTAATGATTACCCTACATGACATGTTCCAAGGGAATTTGATCAACACACATAGAACCCAAATATAAATGATTCCAAAACCATCCAAGTTCCAATCGATGAACACCAAATCATCAAGATGAGCATGATCTGTAGCTCACAACCAAGAAGATCCAAGCATGGAGAAATTGGAGCACAAAAGCCACCAGAACTGTTCCAACTCGGAGGAACTCATGGCTATTATACTGATCCAGGTTTAATCCCATGAACACAATCCAAAACTAGATCAGAAACAATAAGCGCAAACCAAACTAACAAAACCGAATCATTCTACCGAAAGCTTCAACTCTTGAGGTAAAGTTCGATCCACGCAAGCTATGTCGATCAGAAACCCGTCCCGAAGCAAAACTCAACTAAACAACAGATCATAACCAACTTCATCCACTCACAACCTGATACCTTTCAGAGCAAGTTCCAGAGAACCAAAGAGACCGCCCAAAGCACTAGTCTATCCTCTGATCTGCTTCACCCACTTACCCTAATCAACCGGAACAAAATTCACAAGAGTTCCAACCAAAAAATCTGATCACTCGAGAACACAGAGATGGAACCAAACCAAATCATCCAATCACTCGAGATCAACCAACCAAAAGAACCAATTAAGAAGGATTAGAAACGAAACCAATCCTAGATCCAACTACCAAATCGAATCAGCCAATCCCGAAATCAATACCACACGAAACCCTAGTTCATGATTCAAGAATCAATAATAGATTCTTACCTAGATCTGACGCTTATGGCTGTGAGCGAAAAAGGAAGCACTCCACGCGACAGCAGGAAGACAACTCAGGACTGAGTTTGGGGTCGGCGTGCGCTCGCTGTCTGGAAGGAGGAGAGGGCGTCAGATCGGCGGAGAATGAAGGAGGAGGAGATGAAGAGGAAGGAGCAGCAACCCTCGATCTGCTCTGATCTCGTGATCCGCCGCAAGAGGAAGGAGAGGGATCGGCGATTCCCTGCCCTAGGCTCGCGAAGAAGAGGAGGAAGGTGTCGGTTGTTTTGGCAAGGAAATCGGGATCATTTAAGGGGTTCGGCCGGAAATATTTGGAAGAGAAGGAAACTAATTAATGGTTGGTCCTTTTTGCAATTTGCCCCTCTAGTTTTGGCCTATTCGACATAGGCCCTTAAGTTTAGGAACTTTGCATTCTGATCCCTAAATTTCTAGTATTTAACATTTATAGTCAATAACAACAGTGTAGCAATGGGTTTTCACCGTTGTCTTTTAATGTGATCGACAACAGGTTAACAATAGTATTAAACCGTTGTTTGTGTGTGATTTAAATAATAGTTTGATAACAAATAAAAATCATTGTCTTTTGGTTGAAGCAGCCAACAATTTACAACAAATATCATTTAAAAAATAAATTATTTAAATAATTAAACAATATTGAGCAAACACACTTCAAACTATCATACATCATACTGTGCAAATATCATACATCAAGATATCTCCAGTATTAGTCCAAACTGAGATAACATCATCAAAATATCATATACATCAAGAACCAAAAACTGAGATAAACAAATGGATGAAGACAGCCGCACCGCAGTTGCTAGCTTCATCCAAGTGCAGTCAACCAGATGAAGACAACCGCACCTCTTAGCTTTACACCATAAGTTGACTCCTTCCCTTAGATATGAATTGTCACAACAAATAGAAATATAAAATGAGCATTCACAATTAAAAATAGTAGAACAAAAGATTCTAGAGATAATTATGATACAACTATATTATAGTACGACAGAGATGCAATGTTGTCATCTGAAATTGGTCTGAAACAAAACAAGCAACCAGCTGAGTTCTTTTGTAAAACACTTACAGCAAGTGATACAATCGACATGCATTGTATCACTTATCGACATGCATTTTGGTTGAATGCAATGAGTTGAGAAGGATGAATTAACCTGGAATAATTGTTGAAAATGGATTCAGATCTTTTCAATTATTTTTAATTACACTAACTAGAGTTCTCTATCACTCTACCCTTTATGCCTTAATCTTTAGTCCATTCAACATGTATAATTACGGAAGGTTGCATCATCTACCTATTTTATTTCTTAATATATTGGAGCTACATTGAGTTGCTCTCCAATAGTAACATTTTTTTTTACTTTTTCTGGTAACCCCACAATCCATTTAGTATTATGTCCATGTATTAACCAACCTACTTCAACTTAAGGAGCTATATTCTCATTTGAAACATTATGCCCTCTTAGTGTAAACCCAACTTTTCTCAGGTTCAATAGTACTACAACAGTTGACCCATCTTTTGCTCATTGCTCAAAACTCATTTGAAACAAACTTATGGTACAAACTTATTATTCCAAAACTTCACATGTAATATGTAACTCCAGCTGCTCAGCTCAACACAAGCATTCAAAGTTGAAGAATTTCACAAAGACATTTAAACATGGCCATTTAAAATGACAAGTAACAAAGGCTAGTATATAGTCAGTAAGTGTTCAGATCAATATATTTATTGATGCTTAATAGAAAATAATGGAACATATGAGTTTACCAATTCACAGTGTATACCTTGGAGCCAAAGAAGGTTTCATGAAATAGTAGTAGGTGGACAAAGTTTGATGCATAACATAATTTTCAGTATATTTTGCCGACCTTGAGAGATATATAACTGCTATCAATAAAGGCAACAATATACAAACCAGGATCGCCATGACAACCCAAAGCAGCAAAAGTGTCAAATTGCTACAAGTTGAAAAGTTTGACATCTACAGAATATCACAAAATAACATTATGTCAAAGAACGAAGCAAATTTCTGAGTAGAACCAACATGGAAGAGTCTTATACACATCTGATAGTGCATTATTAATTGTCATTCTAAACAAACTAGAAATTGGCCTTGATTAACTAATATATACCAATTATATAACATACAACTCATGTGTAACAAGATACAAAGAATGACTCGCCTTGCCTTGTGTATTTGTCCACCTAAAAATCAATAGATTGATAACTGCATAACAAGAACGCCAACAATGTGTTAACCTGCAATTCTCTAGTTCATCAACTAATGACCACTAAAGCAATGAATAAATTCAAAGAACAAATCTCAAGAATCGCATAAATGTCCAACTTATATTGTCAACAAATATTCATTTATCTGAGCAAATTTCAATCCATTTGCCTAACCAACAAACAATCCCTCTACCTAGTGGGCAAACTGAGGGGGGGGGGGGGGAATTCAATGGATAGAGACACTATCTAACCAATGGAAAAGCAGAGAGAATTTGTTTTCTATCACATTATCAAAAATAGTTGTTGACCAAGTATCTGAAGAGAGTCAGACTATAGGTGCCACCTTTGTGCATGCATGATTATCATCTCAATATGTAATGTGCGAAATTCAAAAAGTGGTATATTGAAATAAAAATATTCGATATATAGATATATTCAAAAGGATATTGAAACAAAAGTTGGCATATCATACAATTGGTGAGTATTTTCTTAGTCGCAGCTAAAACTGACTAAACTGGTGAGATTGTGACAACCCTATCATACAAATTTGATAATCATGAAGTGTTGTCCCTAAATACTAATAGAGTTGATTCCAAAAGAAGAAATTACCTACTTTGGATATGAGTTGCTTGGGATAACTGTGGCCAAGGATGGCTGATATACCCTCTGACGAAGAGCTTCAAGGAATGAATTAGCCCCTAGTAAGAGTGAAATCGAATTGAGATTCAAAGTCAATAACCCCCATGAGCAACCGATCCAATTTAAGATACATTTGTTTTCATGAAAATGTTGGCAGAAAAACATAAGTTTTTCATGAAGCATTTGTTTTCTTTATATCAGTTAAGAGAGACCAGAAATAGATGTTCCCCAGTTCTTCTCCGCCCCTTCAACAGCAACTTGAATAGCTTTTCCTTTCTTGGTGATCCTCTCCACTCGTGCTATGGCATTGTATAAACACTTTGTGATGTCAAGCAAAGCAATGAGTTCACCATTCTCCACAACAGACAGATGTCTAAATTTACCTGAAGGTATAAGAAAAAGGAAATGAAGAAACGCAACGCATATCTTAAAAATAATAGGAAATGATATGATTGAACCTTAAAGGGTGAATATGAAGTCCACATATCTTCCTTAAAGGGTGAATATGAAGTCCACATATCTGTTGGATCGAGAGTTGCGAGAGAGGGGGGGTGAATGTCGCAATTCGTTCGGATTTAAAAAGAGTTAGTGCGCAGCGGAGATAAGACACAAAAAAAATAATGCTAACACGGTCGTTTTACTTGGTTCGGAGCCTGTGTCGACTCCTACTCCAAGGCCCACGGTCGTTGACCGTTTTCTGCGGGTAATTCTATATGTTCGAGAAAGTTTACAATCACAAGTATTACAGAATTAGCTTCGTAAACTTAAATGAATATTTCGTTACCGACGTCCGGTGTAGATCGGAGTATTGGAGCAGCAGGACGTCGTCAGAGCTCGAGTTGGAAGATTTCTGGAGCGTGTCGTGGAAGCAGAAGAGCGTATGAAAGTCGCAGTGATTGATTCTTGAAGAAGAGGGTCGAGGGTCCTTTATATAGGACTGGGGGCGCCCGGGATGCTCGGGGCGCCCCCCCACGTGGCTTTCGATCCGGCGAGCCCTCTGGTCAAGGCTGATCTCTACTTCTTCGGGATCACCTTTGACTGGGGCGCCCGACGCGCGCGGGGCGCCCGGGTTGACCGGTCAAGGCTTCATCTTCTTCGCGAGGGTGAGCTGCTGCAGCTGCCAGTGGCGTGGCACAGTGGGCGCCCGCGACACGCGGGGCGCCCGATGCGCGCGGGGCGCCCGAAACATCCGGGGCGCCCCCAAATGTGCTGCTGTCGGGGCGTTTACTTGCTCTGCTGACTTTGGGTTGACTCTGGGGCGCCCGAAACATCCGGGGCGCCCTGCTCAGCTACTGCCTCACTCCTTTGAGGCTCTCTGAGCTGCAGAAACACAGTCCTTCGGTCCTGCATCCAGGGTTAGTCCAAAACAGCAATTAATAAGTTAATTTTACACAGCCTTGGCTGTCTTGGTTCTGACTTTGGGTCTCCAAAATGGAGCCCTAGGTCGAACCGACGCCTAATGTTCCCTCTAGGGGAACGCGTCCTCACCTACTCCTCTCGGGAGAGTTTACCTGATGCCAACCGGATCCTCCAGTTGGACTTTTGCCCGGCAGTCCTTCGCCAGGTCTTGAGTTGCCAAGCTTCCCTTCGCTTGGTGCCTAGCAGCCCTTTGCTAGGTCTTTTCTTCTGGCAGCCCTTCGCCAATGCCTAGCATTCCTTCGCTAGGGCTTGTCCATTCTGGCAGTCCTTCGCCAGAGCCTAGTAGTCCTTTGCTAGGGCTTTTCTTGTCTGGCAGTCCTTCGCCAGGACTTGGTTTTTGCCCAGCAGCCCTTCGCCAGGACTTGGTTTCCTGACAGCCCTTCGTCAGGTGCCTAGCATCCCTTCGCTAGGACTTTGTTTCCTGCACTCTCAAGCAGCATTGTTAGACAACAAATAACCCTTAACTTTGAATCCTTTGCCAATATCAAAACAAGGTTCGATCTGGTGCTTCCTGCACCAACAATCTCCCCCTTTTTGATTATGGCAACACAATTCAAAGTTAAGGAAAAAGATAGCAGTTTAAGCATAAAGGTTAAGACTAATAAAACATATCAATTCGTAACAGTCTAAACCCAAATGTAATTTGAACAGTGAAAAGAGAGAGAACAAAAATTTCTTATGCTTATTCTCCCCCTGAATAATTAACTTAACTCTTAACTTTGACCTTTCCTCCCCCTTTGACATATATCAAAAACAAGCATGGGTGAACAAGGTATCTAACAGGGATTTATGAGTTTTTCTAAGTGCTTTATGTTTTTGACAAAGAATCGAGTAAAAGCATTTTCAAAACTTTTTACACTTGGATAATTTACCATTATGAAAAAAAATTCAGGCTTAAAAAAAATTTACAACTTTTTATAAGGCAAAAAAAAATTTACTTAGGCAAAATTTCCAAGTTTCCAAAAAAAATTTTAACTTTTAGAAAAGGAAACTTTACTTAGAAAATTTTTCAAGAAATTTTTCACGCTTAGAAAATTTTCAAGAAAAGGATTTTTCAGGCTTAACAAGTTTTTAAACTTTGGAGCAAGTACTTTTTAGAAGAATTTGAAAATTAAGTGTCAAGTACTTGATTGAGAAAATTAAGTAAAAAAAATACCCGTTAAATACTTAAGTACTTAGAAATGATTTTTGAAAAGAATGATTTTTGAAAAGAATTGTTAAGTACTTAGAAATATTATTTAATACTTAAAATGATAAAGTTAAGTATTTAACTTGATTTGGGAGAATATGTTTTTGAAAAAGAATTAAGTGCTTAAAACATTTTGAAAAAGAAGTTAATACTTTTTGAAGAGAGACAAAAAAAATTTAAATTTGAAAGTTTTGATTCCCACTCTTCTTTCCAATCTCTCCCCCTAGATATATATCAATAACGGAATATGTTTTGAAAGAAGTTTTGAGAAGAAATTGTGTATCAGAGCTTATGAGTTTTGAAAACATAAAAATACTTGGTATAACTCTTAAAAGCATAGCAAAAGCTTAAATTTCCAGATTAAGTCCATTTTGAAGAGTATTATGCAAAAAAAATATTTTGTATTTGTAAAAAAAATTTCGAAAAAGAGTTTTGAAAAGATTTTTCAAGTACTTTTCAGATAAATTATGATTTGAAATACATACGTACTTTTAGAAAAGTATTAGATTTTTTTTTTTGAAAACAAAATATTTCACTTGACTAGGTTTCTTTTTCAGTTTGACACAATCCTAGGAAACCTTGTTAACTACAAGGACATTTCCTAAGTGTCCTGGAAATTTTCAACCTCAAGTACATTTTTTAAAAAAATGATAGTACTTAAAAATATATGCTAAAAAGTGTGTGAACTTTTGAAGGTTCAATGTTTTACTTAACTTGGTTCATTTTCCAGTCTGACACCATCCTAGGAAACCTTGTTGACTACAAGGACATTTCCTAAGTGTCCTGGAAATTTTCCAACCTAAGTAAATGTTATTTCGAAAACAATTTCATAAGTCACACAAATTCTAACAAATAGTATTTTGAAAGACTTAGATTTTTGCAAGAGTTTGAAATAAAGCATGTTATTAAATAATTTCTTTAATTTTGACCTCCCCCTAAACTTGACTCAGTCCTGGGAAGCTTGTTGACCACAAGTACTCTTCCTTTGAGTCTTAAGGTTTGAGTCAGATTAGAAAGAACTGTTTAACAAAGACATAAGTAAAAAGAAACTTTTTCTGAAGTTTTTCTTTTGACTTAGACTCCCCCTTAATTTGACACATCCTAGGAGTCCTTGAAGATCATGAAGTGGACCTTTCCTCTGTGTCTTTAGGGTTTGTCAAGATCAAAAGAAGCACTTTTGAACAATCTTCTGAGTATGATAACTTTCAAGGAGATAAGTTTTTGAAAACTCAATTTGGAATAATAACACAGAAATGATAATAATTTTTCCAAAGCGATAGTACTATATTAAGGTTTTTGAATCAACTTTTGAAAGCCTTATTTTGAGATGAAAATAAGTTTTAAAGCATAAGGATTTTGAGAAATCAAAAAAACATTAAGAAAACTCCCCCTGTATCCGACATAGACTGACTTTATCTAAGACCTTAGTGTTGACTAGGTTTGACCATGTTTGACTCAGTTGACTAAGGTTTGACTATGTTAATCATGGTTTGACTATGTTGGAATTATCCTCTGAATTAAAACACAACATAAAAGAAATTTTAATTGAACTTAATTTTCTTGTCTCACCCAATCTAGGATTTTCAAACAGTTAACCTTAAAAGTTCTTTGTGAGACAGGTTTGAAGGTAAAAATTAATTTTGAAAAGGAATTTTCATTTATTTTGAAAAAAGTTATTTAATTTTGAAAACAGATTTGATAAAAAAATAAGTTTAGAAAGCAGAAATTTTGAACACTGATTAAGTGATTTTTGAAACAGAATAAGTTTGAAAAATAGAAATTTTGAAAACAGATTAGAATCTATAATTATTTGAAATTTGTGTTAGATTCGAATTTGACAAAAGATAATTTGAATTTGAATTTCAGAAATTGGCTTCCAGGTCTTGGCGAGGCACTAGGCCTTCTTTGGCCGTAGCCTTATGGGATCATCCACCCTTTCCTTGACAAAGCCTTTTAATGAAATTTCATTTTCAAATTAAATTAGGTCATTTTCTGGTCTAACTAGCTTGGGTCTTGGATCGGTACCTTCGGCTGGTTTCACCAGTCTAAAGAGACCAAGTAGACTTGATCTTATTAGAGTTGGTTTCCCCAACGTACTATCATCTCACCTCCTCCCAATACTATGTTTTCAAATTTCAAGTAATTGGTTAAGTCCTTAAGCTAACTAAACCTAAGTCTAAGCATGGTAAATTGCAGAAATTAAATAAACAATCAATCAATCAAACATGCAATTTAATAAAAAATTATTTAAGTCACTTCAAAATGGTAATAATATTCTAGATTTTCGCAATAAGCAATGTTATGAATCACATTTTCATATGAATTAATCATGTTGTTCATAGTAAATAATGGATTATTAAATACTGTAAATTTACCATTTGATTTCCTTTTGGAGGTCTCCCCCTTGATTTTAGCCATCTTCCCTTTGCTTGATTGTTTCCTCAGTATTTTGTAGTGGTCGCGAGCTAACCGGACAAGTTTCCGAGGATACCTTTCTTTGTCGTCAGATTCTGAGTCTGAGTTGGACTCAGGTTCTAGTTGAGGCCTCTTTTGCAGTTCTCTTGGAGTTTTCCCTGCAATAAAACTTATACCTTTCTCGACCATTATAGTATCTATTTGATTATTCAATTCTAATTTAGAAAAAGATTCAAAATTAGTTACCGTCTTAGTCAGTTCGTCGTCTGATTCTACTGGTTCGATTTCAATTCTGGATTCGAGTTCAGATTCTGATTCGGCTATCTGTGCTTGGACATCAAGTACCTCAATGTCGGAGCTCTCTTCGTGTAGGTTGATTAGTTTCTCCCACATTTCTTTAGCACAGTTGAAGGATCCAACTAGCTTGAGTTGTTCGTTAGTTAGACCGCATTGAAGAATTGCAGTTGCTCTTGCATCAGTCTCAATTTGGTTGAGGGTTGGTTCATCCAGTTTGTCCCATGCAATTGATAGTCCATCTTCTGTAGGGAGGTGGAACCTTGTTTGAATTATCAACCAGAGATCTAGATTGTCCTTCAGGTGGGATTCCATTAGACTTTTCCAGGTTCTGAAGTTCTCGCCAGAGAATAGAGGCGGACGAACACTGTTCCATTCTTGATTGGCCATTAAGGATAAATCTTGCACACAAGGAAAAAAAATAGAGATGTACCAAGACTTGGTCTTGGATTAGTAGTGCGGGAGAGAGAGAAAAACAAGCTCAAAAGGTGTTTGCACGAATTTCGAGATAAAATAATAATAAAAAAATTTTTTGAAAATGTTGACCTTAACAATTTTGATTAATGTAGAAAAAGTAAGAAAAAAAAATTCTCGAATTAAGATAGCACGAATTTCGAGGAAAAATATTAAAATAATAATAAAAAAATTTTACAACAAGTTTTCACAAATTGATTCTTTTATCAATTCTGACTTATGGTGAGAAAATGAGAATTCAGAATTGAGAAAGGCGTAAGGATATTTTAAATACACTCACAGATATTATTTATTTGAAAAATAAAGCAAAAAAAAATCCGAAAAAAAATTTCAAAGTGGTGGTTGCACCAACTTTGAATAACCCCGCTCTGATACCACTTGTTGGATCGAGAGTTGCGAGAGAGGGGGGGTGAATGTCGCAATTCGTTCGGATTTAAAAAAAGTTAGTGCGCAGCGGAGATAAGACACAAAAAAAACAATGCTAACACGGTCGTTTTACTTGGTTCGGAGCCTGTGTCGACTCCTACTCCAAGGCCCACGGTCGTTGACCGTTTTCTGCGGGCAATTCTATATGTTCGAGAAAGTTTACAATCACAAGTATTACAGAATTAGCTTCGTAAACTTAAATGAATATTTCGTTACCGACGTCCGGTGTAGATCGGAGTATTGGAGCAGCAGGACGTCGTCAGAGCTCGAGTTGGAAGATTTCTGGAGCGTGTCGTGGAAGCAGAAGAGCGTATGAAAGTCGCAATGATTGATTCTTGAAGAAGAGGGTCGAGGGTCCTTTATATAGGACTGGGGGCGCCCGGGATGCTCGGGGGGCCCCCCCACGTGGCTTTCGATCCGGCGAGCCCTCTGGTCAAGGCTGATCTCTACTTCTTCGGGATCACCTTTGACTGGGGCGCCCGACGCGCGCGGGGCGCCCGGGTTGACCGGTCAAGGCTTCATCTTCTTCGCGAGGGTGAGCTGCTGCAGCTGCCAGTGGCGTGGCACAGTGGGCGCCCGCGACACGCGGGGCGCCCGATGCGCGCGGGGCGCCGAAACATCCGGGGCGCCCCCAAATGTGCTGCTGTCGGGGCGTTTACTTGCTCTGCTGACTTTGGGTTGACTCTGGGGCGCCCGAAACATCCGGGGCGCCCTGCTCAGCTACTGCCTCACTCCTTTGAGGCTCTCTGAGCTGCAGAAACACAGTCCTTCGGTCCTGCATCCAGGGTTAGTCCAAAACAGCAATTAATAAGTTAATTTTACACAGCCTTGGCTGTCTTGGTTCTGACTTTGGGTCTCCAAAATGGAGCCCTAGGTCGAACCGACGCCTAATGTTCCCTCTAGGGGAACGCGTCCTCACCTACTCCTCTCGGGAGAGTTTACCTGATGCCAACCGGATCCTCCAGTTGGACTTTTGCCCGGCAGTCCTTCGCCAGGTCTTGAGTTGCCAAGCTTCCCTTCGCTTGGTGCCTAGCAGCCCTTTGCTAGGTCTTTTCTTCTGGCAGCCCTTCGCCAATGCCTAGCATTCCTTCGCTAGGGCTTGTCCATTCTGGCAGTCCTTCACCAGAGCCTAGCAATCCTTTGCTAGGGCTTTTCTTGTCTGGCAGTCCTTCGCCAGGACTTGGTTTTTGCCCAGCAGCCCTTCGCCAGGACTTGGTTTCCTGACAGCCCTTCGTCAGGTGCCTAGCAGCCCTTCGCTAGGACTTGTTTCCTGGCAGCCCTTCGTCAGGTGCCTAGCATCCCTTCGCTAGGACTTTGTTTCCTGCACTCTCAAGCAGCATTGTTAGACAACAAATAACCCTTAACTTTGAATCCTTTGCCAATATCAAAACAAGGCTCGATCTGGTGCTTCCTGCACCAACAATATCTTCCTGTTGTTCATATTCTGATTCGTCCAGGAAATCAAAAAATTCATCATCAGTGTCATTGGCTTCAAGGAACGTGCCATTCATGCCCACGGCTCCTGCATTAGAGTTCCGAGAATCTTCTGTATGCTCTTGAATTCCATTCTGAACTGGCAATTCTAGATCTAATCCTGCCTCTTCTCGTAGAGAAAACCTTACATATGAACCAGGGTAGTTTCCTAGTTTAGCTTGGAACATCTCCCTTAGTGCTGCAAATTAGCAAGGCCACTGACTTATTGGTAATAGGACAACAAAAGTGACAGAAGTCGGTAAAATGTTAAAGGGACACTTACCTGCAACTCGCTTTAGTATTCTAATGGTAATGTGTTCTCTGGCAGAGGTGAAAAGCCGAGGCACCCATAGTTTCCAATCAATAGCAAGCATGTGCTTAACTACAGATTCTTTTCCTTGGTTTATAGGAGTTATAACATATCCACCATCTGCGCATGGAAGTATACAGAAATTATAAATCTCACTCGCCTAACCAGAACATAATAAAACTTATCAATGAAATTCTAAAAATATTTATTTAGGCTCCATTTAAGGAACTTACCTTTAACATAGGCATGTTTGCATCCTTTATTAGGTTGGCATTTTTGGTCAAAAATATAGTGGAAGAGGATTACTGGACAGAAGAGGCAATCTAAGAGTTAAGTTATTGTGAAGATCATTGGTAAAATAAAACTAAACAAGTTCTCCACATTACCATACGTTCCATCTTCTTCCCTCCTCCAATAACGCCTTATTAATACGTCCCTTGGTTTCATACCCCTAAGGTAGATTTCATTCTGTCAAGATCCGCTAGGAACTAAAATAAACAATGCCAAACAAAATAGAAAGAGCACTTTATTTTTGTAAGTCTAACCAAAAAATCTAACCTAGGCAACCAATCATGACGAAATTTCACATGGATAATATCTGTGTGACCATCTAAATGTTCTAATATAGTAGCTTGCTCAAAACAGTAGTCCCATCTGCAAGAAAATTCATACGGACAACTCAACCAAAGTAGCTAGAGAATATGATGGTGAAGCCTACTGCAACTTCACTTTATGTTTGCAATTTTAATTGTACATCAAAGAAATGGCTAGAACTGTAAAAGTTTTCTTATGATGACATCTGCTCGATTAATAGGTGCTAGAAAAAGAAAATGTAGCGAAGAATGAATCACGACTCTTACTTTGATCTCAATGGACCAAGAGAAATAACTTGATGGAAAACAGCTTCAGGACTTGCACCAACTGCACCTACTGCCATTATGGCCGAATTATCATCATGATGCTGCAAAAAATGTGTAATCAGTGCGTTGAAATCTTTTGTGCAAATTGTTTCAGTCATCCAATAATTACCTTGCTATAAAGATTGCCCTTCCTTCCT
The DNA here is from genome assembly GCA_024364735.1 of Boesenbergia rotunda. NCBI lineage: Eukaryota > Viridiplantae > Streptophyta > Magnoliopsida > Zingiberales > Zingiberaceae > Boesenbergia > Boesenbergia rotunda. The sequence continues at coordinate 113,897 of JAGFNQ010007698.1, read as the reverse complement.
TCTTTGAACAACCGTAGACCTGCACAAGCTCTATGAGCTAAATATGAAGCTTTGGTATATGGCACAATTATCTAATATATATTTACCATTATCACAGCCAAATATTGTCCATGGAGAAGGTCCTATAACATCAGATATTATTCTATCCCTTTGTGATGATGAGAAGAAATTCCAATCTGGAAACAATCACAGAGTAATATGTCAAAATAGAAACCCCAACAAAATTGACAACATGACTAATCTTGAAAATCTGAAGGGCAGAAAAAAAGAAGGGTTTTGGGGACAAAATGTTATAGAGTTTATGAGAAATGAGAAGCGTACGAGGGCGAGGAAGCGGAAAGAGAACGAGAAACTGATCCCTTCCGGATGTAGTCGGGGATGGCCATCTCCGGCTGCCTCTTCGTCGCCGATGAGGCACCCAGTGGCGAGGACCTCCTGGAGCGGGCTAGGGCTTCCATCTCCACCCCGCCTGGAATCCCCAACAAGCAGCAACAAAACCAGGCGAGATGTGGAGAAGGTGAGAGAGGGAAAAGGGGCAAGCTGCTGCTGTGACTGCTGCTGTGACTGCGGCATGATCGTGCTCGAAGAGGGTGGCGTCAGGCGAGAGGGAGAAAACGAAATGAGGGGGAAAAGAGGAGGTGTCGGGTTCGGCGGAGGGTTAGGGCACCGGTTTATTATTTACAATGTAAACGGCGGGACGTTTTCGTTTTCGCACTCGCTCGCTGTTGTGTATTACCATGTAAGCAACACAAATAGACAACGGTTAATTAAAACCAGTTGTCGTAACCAAGCAAATAGACATCAGTTTTTAAAAAACTGTTGTCTTTGACATACATAAGACAACGATTTTTTAAAAACCGTTGTCTTTTTCCGCAAAAAATTTATCAACATCAACAGTTTTTGAAAAAACCGTTGTTAAATAAAAAAGGCAACGGTTTTTCAAAACACCGTTGTCTATTGGGTGCTGTTGAATCCAAAAATTCTTGTTGTGTCATTTTAGACTTCACTATTTTCATGGATATGACTTCGGTGATATGACGAAGTAAAATAATCTCTTTTTACTTCACGTGCGTCTACTTCGTTAATTATCTATCTATGACTTCGGTGAATATACGAAGTAAATTAAAAAAAATTGTACTAATGTACCATACTGATATTTAGACATTTTGAAATGCTCTTATATTCATGATGTATAGGAGCGGTTTAAACCGCTCCAAAATGTATAACTATAATAGCGATTTAAAATTATTATTATATGTTTAACATGTAAGATTGGTTTCAAATTGTACCTAAAAAGAATATTAGAAACGATTTTCTAATTTTTACCTCAGGGTTGCGAAAATTGCTTTTATAAGATCTAGGAGCAGCAACCAGAGGAGTAATTTTAAAATTGATGGTAAAAATATAGGAGTGGCTAAAAATCGCCATTGAAAGTCCAAAACACCGCTAGTGTTTTTTTTATAACGTTGGTTGTAAGTGCCGGAGGATGACACAACCAGGCCGTTGTTGTACAGCAGTACCAGGTTGCAGTCGGGCTGCATGGTGAAGGTGTAAGCTCCTTAGTTGAGGGATTGGCCGCTGTACAGTGTGCTGCCGGCGTTGAGGACGCTGTCGGCCATGGAAAAAGGCAGGAGGAGGCCGAGCATGACAAAGAGCATGGCAAGGGAAGCCATGGTTAAGCTATATATGGATATCACTAACTTCAGTACTCAAGTGATTGCTTGTTTAGAGTTTCGTGCAACTCCCGTCTATTTATAGATGAGGATATGTGCTGTTATTTAATTTGAGAACGTGCTATTTTTAATTTCAAGATGCCATCTTTTTCCAGGATAATTTTTTTTATTCAGTTAGTTGGTTCCTAAAAGCATGTGGAGCATGAAAAAAATATGGCATAAATAAATGTGTCATCGAGGCACGAACTTATCTGCCCTTAATTTAGTGGACAATATGCCATAATCATGCTTGAACTTACAAATACTTTATTCGTGGAGAAGTGTGAGCAATCGAATTTCGACAATTTATCAAAGGGCGCACTTAAAAATTGATATTTATCAAAAGGTGTATCATGGTTTCATTTTTACCAAAGGACGTATTCATTTTAGTGAACTTCCGTTTATACCCCTTCCGTCAAAAAAAGTCTTTCTCTTTCTCAGTAACAAATCCCGAGGCAATAGAATTTACTTTTTCAGATTTGTCATTTTAAAATAATATATTTAGGAATCGACTAAAAAATGTAAGGTAAAGAAAAAAAAATTATTTCCATAAAAGAAAGTTATCTTCCAACTGATTTTAAAAATTTAAAGTGATGAATTTTTATATTTGATTAATATAAATTAATATATTAAATAATATTTAATAAATATATTAATATATAACAAAGATTTAAACTTTAAAAAAGTCTGAAAAACTTTATTTCAGATCAAGCGTGGGCCTGAAATCAAAAGATTTCAGGCCCACGTTGGGCCTGAAATAAAAGATTTCAGGCCCAGCGTGGGCCTGAAATAGAAATATTTCAGGCCCAGCGTGGGCCTGAAACAAAAGAATTCAGGCCCTGTGTCGGCTTGAAATCATGTATTATGATAGGGTTTTTTACATAGACCTGAAACATAAAGAAACATCTCTTTATATTTTTGAAATCACAATAAAAATCACTGAGAAAGATTACTTTACGTGAGAAATTCTAATTAATATAAAACGTACATTATATTAAAAACGAACCTTTATATATATATATATATATAAAGGAAAAGCAACTTCAGGTTCAGGGCCTGAAATCTTGATTTCAGGCCTTGCTTGATTATATAAAATTAATAAATATAAAAAAATAATTAATAGACATGATAATATATATTGATTGGTAAAATTAAAGATATAAGGATAATTTACTAAAACAAGCAATGATTCTACATTATTGTTATATCGTTCTGTGCCAACTGATACAGTATGAGAACATAAGTGGGTTTTGACCAAAACCCACTGATGGACCTCCCATATCTGGATTTCTGAAAACCCTATATCAATAGACAGGGTTGACCTAGGAGAAGATGTTTTAGGTGTCCAAACATCTATACACTCTATATCACCAATGCAATAGGAGTAGTTTAGAAATATCAGTGAGTTTTGACCAAAACCCACTGATGGACCTCCCATATCTGGATTTCTGAAAACTCCATGTGAATAGAGAGGTTAGAGATAGGAGAAGATGTTTTAGGTGTCCAAATATCTATACACTCTATATCACCAATGCAATAGGAGTAGTTTAGAAATATCAATGGGTTTTGACTAAAACCCACTGATATGGCTAAACTACTCCTATTACATTGGTGATATCTAATATATAGATGTTTGGACACTTAAAACATCATCTCCTACCTCTACCCTCTCTATTCATATGGAGTTTTCAGAAATTTAGATATGGTAGGTCTATCAGTGGATTTTGATCAAAACTCACTGATATTTCTAAACTACTCCTATTGCATTGGTGATATAGAGTGTATAGATGTTTGGACACCTAAAACATCTTCTTCTAGGTCAACCCTGTCTATTGATATAGGGTTTTCAGAAATCCAGATATGGGAGGTCTATCAGTGGGTTTTGGTCAAAACCCACTGATGTTCTTATACTGTATCAGTTGGCACAGAACGATATAACAATAATGTAGAATCATAGCTTATTTTAGTAAATCATCCTTATATCTTTAATTTTGCCAATTAATATATATTATTATGTCTATTAATTATTATTTTTATATTTATTAATTTTATATAATTAAGCAGGGCCTGAAATCAATTGATTTCAGGCCCTGAACCTGAAGTTGCTTTTCCTTTATATATTTATATATATATATATATATAATATATAATATATATATATATATTATACGTAAACAGTATATATATAAATTAATATATTAAATAATATTAATAAATATATTAATATATAACAAAGATTTAAAATTTAGAAAAGTCTCAAATTTTTTATTTCAGATCGAGCGTGGGCCTGAAATCAAAAGCTGGCCCAGCGTGGGCCTGAAACAAAAGCTTTCACACCCTGTGTCGGCTTGAAATCATGTGTTATTATAGAGTTTTTTACATAGGCCTGAAACATAAAGAAACATCTCTTTATATTTTTGAAATCACAATAAAAATTACTGAGAAAGATTACTTTACGTGAGAAATTCTAATTAATATAAAACGTACATTATATTAAAAACGAACATATATATATATATATATATATATATATATATATATATATATATATATAAAGGAAAAGCAACTTCAGGTTCAGGGTCTGAAATCAATTGATTTCAGGCCCTAAGCAGAGCCTGAAATTGTGATTTCAAGCCCTGAGCAGGGCCTGAAATTGTGATTTCAGGCCCTGCTTGATTATATAAAATTAATAAATATAAAAAAATAATTAATAGACATAATAATATATATTGATTGGCAAAATTAAAGATATAAGGATGATTTACTAAAACAAGCTATGATTCTATATTATTGATTGGTCAAAACCCATTGATATTTCTAAACTACTCCTATTGCATTGGTGATATAGAGTGTATAGATATTTGGACTCCTAAAACATCTTCTCCTATCTCTAACCTCTCTATCATATGGAGTTTTCAGAAATCCAGATATGGGAGGTCCATCAGTACTCCTATTGCATTGGTGATATAGAGTGTATAGATGTTTGGACACCTAAAACATCTTCTCCTAGGTCAACCCTGTCTATTGATATAGGGTTTTCAGAAATCCAGATATGGGAGGTCCATCAGTGGGTTTTCGTCAAAACCCACTGATGTTCTCATATTGTATCAGTTGGCACAAAACGATATAACAATAATGTAGAATCATAGCTTGTTTTAGTAAATCATCCTTATATCTTTAATTTTATCAATCAATATATATTATTATGTCTATTAATTATTTTTTTATATTTATTAATTTTATATAATCATGTAGGGCCTAAAATCAATTGATTTCAGGTCCTGAACCTGAAGTTGCTTTTCCTTTATATATATATATATATATATATATATATAAAAGTTCGTTTTTAATATAATATACGTTTTATATTAATTAGAATTTCTCACGTAAAGTAATCTTTCTCAGTAATTTTTATTGTGATTTCAAAAATATAAAGAGATGTTTCTTTATGTTTCAGGCATACGTAAAAAACCCTATGATAACACATGATTTCAAGCCGACACAAAGCCTGAAATCTTTTGTTTCAGGCCCACGCTGGACCTGAAATATTTCTATTTCAGGCCCACACTGGGCCTGAAATCTTTTATTTCAGGCCCACGCTTGATCTGAAATAAAAAATTTCAGACTTTGTTAAATTTTAAATCTTTGTTATATATTAATATATTTATTAAATATTATTTAATATATTAATTTATATTAATCATATATAAAAATTCATCACTTTAAATTTTTAAAATCAGTTGGAAGATAACTTTCGTTAATGAAAATAATTTTTCTTTCTTTACCTTACGTTTTTTAGCCGATTCCTAAATATATTATTTTAAAATGACAAATCTGAAAAAGCAAATTCCGTTGCTCGGGATTTGTTACTGAGAAAGAGAAAGAGAAAGATTTTTTTTGCGGAAGGGGTATAAACGGAAGTTCACTAAAATGAATACGCCATTTAGTAAAAAATGAAACCATGGTACACCTTTTGGTAAATACTAATTCTCAGGTACGCCCTTTGGTAAATTGCCGATCGAATTTAAATTGGTGGATCGGATCCGTCAAATTAATTGCCACGCATCGCTATGATATTATCCACGCGATCCATCGATCTAGACGGCCTATCGTACTTGATTAGCCTAACAACGTACGTAATTCTCTGTTATGATCATAAGTTACAAACGTATGTACCTAAAAGGCCACGGTTCACATTACACCTAGTTGTTAGCTAAGCAGATTGCAACGTTGCGTAGGATTTCTCCATTGATCAAAAATTGAAAAATGTGACATTTATTGTGATCGATGCTTCTATTCAAACATTAAAAAAAATATGAATCAGAAAACAGACAAATTATCTCATAGAAATTTTTTATCGATCATCAGAATAAATCGGGAAGCCAATATATAATATTGTAATTTCATATTATCAACGTCCGAAGGATAATTAATTAGATTGCACCTTGTATTAATTTTATTTTTTTCAATTTATATATGTGCTATTAGCTAAATTCCTTTAATTAATTGTTTTTTTCCAACGCATTTCAACTATTATTATAATAATAATAATAATAATAATAATAGAGCAAGTAGGGACACATGCGCAGAATGTTCTTAAAATAAGTTTTACATTATTCACGCGGTGATCGACTCATACAGTCAGACCGACAAAACAGTGCATACAACATAGAAAGAAGGCCACCTACGTACCAGGCGTCTAGCTAATTATTTAATAGCAACACATGCAAATCGACAACCAACGGTCACACCGAATTAACAGTGCGACAACGTGCAAACGAGGCTACCTATCATATCGACGGCACATAGAACTGTCAATTTGGATTGGATCCGTCGGGTTGACCCGTCCCGCCAATCAATTTAAACGGATTGAGTTAGGATTTAAGCAACCCAAGCCCGCTGTGGACCAACCCGCCTAGGCCCGCGACCCGCACGGGTCGGCCCGCGATGGGCTTGGGTTGGCCCGCGAGTTGAGAATCACATGTTAGTTAAGTTTTATGATAATTTATTATCTTTTTTTGTTATTATTTTGAAATAAAAAATAATATTTTGATCACATGATTACTCATTTATATTTAAAAAATATATTTCTTAATATATTTGATTGATGAAATCTAAATATAAAGATTTTTTTAATTTTTAAAAAATATTTTGATGGGCTCGCGGGTTGATCCGCCTAACCCACGGTCCGCTTTGGATTGGGTTGGGTTGGGGATTTTTCAACCCGTCTAGATGACGGGTCGATCCACTCTACCCCGCCAAATGACCGGCCCGTCATGGGCTGACCCGTCCCGTCACAGGTTAGCCCGTTTGACACACGGTCACATCGAATTAACAATGCATGCAACAAAAAAAAAATAAAAGAAAAAGGATACCTAGTAGCTACCATGCATATAGCTAATTATTTATGCATGCAGCTGAATAGCAATGCATGCATGGTTCGTCTAGAAGCCAACTAAATATAATTATTAGTCATCATGGCGATCTTCCTGTTCGTGGGTTCATTCGCCGCCGTGATGCCCCTTTTGGCGATCACGACGTCTTCGGAATCGGCGATGATGGCGTCGGGCGGCTGGGTCCATATACGGTGGTCGTAGATGATGACGTGGCCGCTGCGATGCAGGAAGAAAATGTACTTGTCCTTCTTGCCGGAGGTGTTGCTCGACCAAACATGGTCGTTGTTGTTGGTGATGTTGTTTGGATGACGAGGTTGCCGTTGTTCTGCAAGAGGACGTAGCAGTTGTCGCCTAGGCCGTTGGTGGGGGAGGTCCACAGTACGGCCTGGGGCTGTTCTTCGTTCAGCACCATGTTGCAGGTGGAATACATGGTGAAGTTATAGTTCCCTTCGGTGAGGGATTGACTGGTGTTCAGCGTGTCGCCGGCATAGAGAATGTTGTTATTCACCGCCGTGAGGCTAGAATTGCTGTGGCCCCATTTGATGATCACCACGCCTTTGGAATTTGCGGCGATGGAGGGGGGCTGAGTCCATAAAGGGCGGTAGATGATGACTTGGTCGTCGCGATGCAGGACGAGGATGTAATTGTCCTCCTTGCCGGAGGTGTTGCTCGACCAAACAGGAACGTCGTTGCTATTGTAGATGACGAGGTTGCCGTTGGTGTACAAGCGGACGTGGCAGGCGGTGCCTAGGCCCTTGGTGTTGGAGGACCACAGTACGGCTAGGTCACTGTTGTACAGCACCAGGTTGCAGTCGTGCTGCATGGTGAAGGTATAGTCCCCTTGGTTGAGGGAATAATCGCTGTACAGTGTGTCGCCGCCGTAGAGAACGTTGCTGGCAATGGAGGAAGGCAGGAGGAGGCCGAGGAGGACAGCAGCAGAGAGCATGACAAGGCCAGACATGGTTAATTAAGCTACGAATATCACTCACTTCAGTACTCCAGTGATTGCATGTTTACAGTATCATGCAACTCCCATTTATAGATGAGGATCGGAGGAGTACAGTACTTAAAAATCAAAAACAGTGTTAATTAATGAATTAAAAAAACAGTATCAAGAGATCTTGCAAACAAATTCATATATATACATGGTCATGATTCTAATCATCAGATCTCTGACTATTTAATTTTAAATTTTGATCTGAGTAAAATGGATCTACATCACTGGTTAAATAATAATCCGAATTGCTTTAATTTCCTTTAATTTATTTATATAGATCGATTGGTTGTGTCGTATAATAAAAATCAATACCAGTGGTCGAATCATATGACAAGACATATTACTTTACTTATTCTAATAATTTAGCCGAACAAGGTTGATTTAATGTTAGTCATTTGGGGATCTAGTGGTGGCAACTAGATCGCCAAATGACTAATCTTAATTGAGAGGCAACCTTACTCTTTAATTGAGAGGTAACTTTCTTAGTAAGTTATTAGTTTTCAGATGTCATGGAATTTCACATCAATATTTTTAGTTCTCGTATGATATACATCATTCTACATCAAATAGATAACACTCTATCATATAACAACTTAATTTCAACTTGTTGAATGTATAATTCTCTAAGCAACCATGTAAGTCATAAAACTTCCTTGATTGCTTCAGCTACTGTCATATACTCCGATTTTGTAGTAGACAATGCAATAATAAATTATATCATAGACTTCCAACAGATAAGTCCTCCCGCCGCAGTGAATACGTATCTTGTAGTAGGCCTTTTGTCATCTAAATTTCCTGCATAGTTTACATCTACGTACCCTATAACTGAATGATCATCTGATTGTCTACTAAACATGATATCATAATCAGTTGTATTTATGAAGTATCTGAAAATCTACTTCACTGCATCTCAATACGGTCAATCATAATTTGAGAGAAATTTGCTCACTATACTAACTATTTGTGCCAAATTTGATTTAGTGTAAACCATGACATTCATCAGACAATTAACTGCACTGGCATAAGTAACTTTTGACATCTTTTGGATATCTTTATCCGTCTTTGGATACTCTATATTGGATAACTTGGAAGTTATGCGATAGGGGTGTGCACACCGACTTTACATTCTTCATGTTGAATCTATCCAACCCCTTCTCCATATAGCTATGTTGAGAGAACCATAATATCCCTGCAACTCTTTCATTATAAATCATCATCCCAAGAATCCTCTTGGCCTCATCCAAATATTTCATATTAAATTTCTTACTTAGTGGTCTCTTCAATTTGTAGACATCTTTCATCTTCTTCGCAACAATAAGAATGTCATCCACGTATAGAAGTAAGAAAATCAGTTATTCATCTTCAAGGCTCTTCACATATATACAATAATCATACTCATATTTCCTATATCCATTTTGAATCAGGTATGAATTATCTTATACCATTGCCTAGGAGATTGTTTCAATCCATATTGTGATTTCTGTTGGGAACGAGATGGCTAGAGAGGGGGGGTGAATATAGCCAATCACTTCTACTTTGAAGAGTTATCAAATTTCTGCACTTGAAGTTATTAATAGCACAGCGGAAGTATGGGAAAACAAAACTTGCAGAAACTTAAACCAAAACCTAACTAGCAAGATTAGCAAGATCGCTAACAAGGAGATTTTACAAGGTTCGGGGATAACTTACCCCTACTCCTTGGCGTGCCCTTAAGGTGGGCGATCCCTTGATCGTCGGCAGATCAAGCCCCGGTGATCACCGGATATGAAGCAACCTCCTTCTCGGTGGAGAAACCTCCCCACAGTGTGTTTCAAACAATGATATAGAATGAGCACAAAAAAACAACAAGAAGGATCTTACTCAACCACTTAGCAAGGACAAAAACACAGCAAGCTTCCCTGAGCTCCACCCAGTGGCGATCTCACGCAGAACCCTTCTCCGTGTCTTCCCACTGTCGGACTCCAAGCCTCTTGTTTTCTCCTTCAAACACTCAAGTATGATGATTGCTTCTCAATAGCTTGCTCAGAATGATTGAAGAACTCAAGAACAGCAAGCTTAATGTGGAGCAAAACAGAACGCAGGAACTCAAGAGCACAAGAATCAATAATCACTGAACACTACAACTCTCGTTCCTTTTGTTTCTCCGCTAAGCAACAGATGATCTCATCTCCAGCAGCCTACAGCTGCCTCACTGCCAACGCGCCAGCTACACTGAACCCTAACTGAACTTCCTGAGCTCCCTCAGCCAAGCTTCATTTAGCAGCTTCAGTCCTGCATCCAGCCGTTGCAACCTGTGTGGAGAAAGGGACAAACCTGCTCCAAGGAAAGCTCTCTTTGACTTCTCCTTGAGTGTTTGAATCCTCCCCTGTCACCTAAGACTTAATCAGAGTATTAGAGCAGCAAATCAAACAGCATATCAAATATCAGAGGAAAGTGGCAGCGAATCGGTTGTGTTCAGACGCGATCAGAGCGTCTGACAATGCAATTTGAATTAAAGTAATCGGTCACCGGACCGATCAGAGAGCCTCCTGATCGGTCACCAGACCGATCAGGCTGGTTCCAGACTGATCAGGCTCTGTCCTGATCGATCCCCAACGCTCAATCAGAAATCGCGATTTCTTTGAGATTCTCCTGGACCGATCACCAGACCGATCCCAGGTCGTGGATCGTTCACCGGACCGATCCACCCTTATATGGGCGATTTCTGAGTTTCGCAGGCTAACCCTCCTGATCGGTCAACTGACCGATCAGGGATCACCTGATCGGTCAGCAGTCCGATCAGGTCATCCCCAGACCGATCAGGCTTCGTCCTGATCGATCTTAGTGAGGAGCCCGCGAAGCTGGATCGTTCAACAGAACGATCTGCACAGTGATCCTGATCGGTCAGCAGACCGATCAGGAGCTAGTTCAGCAAGTGAACTCAACCTCACTGCTTGCTCCCTGATCGGTCACCAGACCGATCAGGAGCCAGTCAATGGGTGAAACGCATACTCCCTGATCGGTCACCAGATCGATCAGGAGCAGCACAGTAGGTTCCCAACCTCACTGTGTGCTCCCTGATCGGTCACCCGACCGATCAGTCATCGCTGGATCGGTCACCAGACCGATCCACGAAGGAGCAGCGTGCCAGAATCCCTGATCGATCACCAGACCGATCCAGGGACTCAAACTCAGCCCTCCAAGCTAAGTTTCCATCCACCTTAGCCCTCCAAGCTAAGGATTTTCCATCTAACCCTCCAAGTTGGGAATTTGCACCTAACCCTCCAAGTTAGGACTTTTCACCTAGCCCTCCAAGCTAGGACTTTTCACCCAACCCTTCCGAGTTAGAACTTCATCCAACCTAGCCCTCCAAGCTAGGCACCTGACCCTCCAAGCCAGGACTTTTTCACCTAATTCTCCAGGATGGGAATTTGCACCTAACCCTCCAAGTTAGGACTTTTCACCTAGCCCTCCAAGCTAGGACTTTTCACCCAACCTTTCCGAATTAGGACTTTTCCAACACCTAGCCCTCCAAGCTAGGATTTTCCACACCTAACCCTCCAGGTTAGGATTTTCCAACACCTAGCCCTCCAGGCTAGAATCCTCCAAATCATGCCTAATCCTCGATCAGGACTTAATCATAATCATCATCATCATCAACCTAAACTAAAATCGTTGTCAACACCAAAACAACAATCAGGGCCAGACTGCATCAACAATCTCCCCCTTTTTGTTGTTTGACAACCCGATTTTAAGTTTAGGGATTCTCAATCAATATTCCAACTTTAGAATCATAGGGGAATCCAGATCCTCCCCCTACAACATGGTCATTCTAAACTTAACCAATCCACACTCTCCCCCTTTGTCGAACACCGAAAGGGGCAAGAGGGACTGTTAAGATTAAGATAAACTCCCCCTCAATCCTAGAGGTATCCCAACTCATCAAAAATGTGATAGTTTGTGGAATGATCATACGAACACATGTGAAAAATATAGCAAGACATAGCAATCACATGCATCATATGAGTATGAATATAAACCCATGCCGTAATATTCATAAGTATCAAGTAGACATGGCATTGTAAGCATGAATATGGCAATGAACAATCATGCAATAAAAGCATATAACCAACATGGCATCAACAATAAATACTAAATAGATAAGCATGGTAGGTAAAAATCAGATAAGCAAAGCAAAACATCCAGACAGGTAGCAAAATACATGTGACACAAGGTCACAATAATCAAGTCACAGGGCATATAGCCCAGAAGTCATACAACATCATCATCAGAATCATCAATATATATGATATCCCCGGGTGAAGGGCCACTGGGGGACGCACCATCAGGAAACGTATAATGATACCATTCTTCATACCATCTGTCCTGGAATGCGCTCATCTCAGAGACATCAAATGCTAGGGCATCAAAACGGCGATCAAAAGACTGGAACTCGGAGCGGACCTCCTGTCGCCATAGCTCGGAGATGTGTAGCTCGCCTTCTATCTTTCGCTCTATCTCCGCAACCTGCCAACTGAGGTCAGGAGCCCACTCATCATAATGTGCAATAATATCTGGCGTCCCCTGGGCATGAACTGCTTGCGATGCTCCCCCATTCGGTTGCGTCCCTTCCACCTCAGCCCCTCGTCCCGAGAACAATGCCGGACTGAGCAAGCATACGACGATCCAGGCGGCAGTCTTGTCGATTCATCGGCACAATTTGGCCCTGTGAGACGTCGATGCCAACCGACTCCAGCCAGGCAGTGATGATATGGCCGAATGGCATGTAGACTGACTGGGATAATGGCATACTATGGGCGAGGATAGAAAGATAGACCGAAGCCACTGGGTCAAAATCTAACAGCTGATGCATCCCATAAAGCATCACACAGTGGAATGGATGTATCTCATCAAGGTGTTTCGAAGTAGTAGGAAGGAGACAATTGGTGATGATTTTAAACAACACATAGTCAGCAGGGGAAAGACGAAGAGCGGGAAAAGTGGGAAAGTCATGGGTGCGCTCATCAGAACCCTGTGGCCTGGGATGGCCTAAAAAGTACTCGTAGATGGAATCAGGAGTCACTCCATCAAAAGGAACTGGAAGAGGATTAGGAGGAGAAGGGTAGAGATAGAAATCATTGTTCGACCTGCGACACCCGAGAAAATTAGTGAAAATAGATTGATTGAATTCAAGATCAATACCGGCAACACGGGTTCGCCATCCCGTGCTCCACCCAGTGCCTGTTCCACATATCATGTTGTTATAGAATTCAGAGACCAAGTCAAGATTGATTGGTCTCTCAAGACGAAGAATAAATTGGAGATTATAGTGTGTGATAATTCGTTGGATGTTTGGGCAATGTTCATAGATGAAGGTATGGTCGATCGTTCGACATGGCATTAACTTGAAGTTGTGCCACTGGAACTTGAAGGCAAGACCAGGACTCTGAAACCGAGCAAGTTGAGGGAGTGGAGGCCTTTGAGAGGATGAAGAGGTTTTCTCTCTAGAACTTCCCTCCGCTACCTCCTTTCCCTTAGAGACTTTCTAATGAGGTTTGAATTGATCATGACACAGATTTGGTAAGATGACATGGTTGAATCAAAACAAGAATTGATCATCATAGATAATACCCAATCAAAAGATAGATTGATCAAGATCAAAATAGATAGTGAAGAGGTGAAAATTGATCATTGGTTGGAATGGGAGTCCACGGCAACAATAAGAAGTCACGGCACAAAGCAAGAATAAGAACAAAACTTGGTTAGCTTCCCAAACAATATTCCAAGAACTGTTGTGAAAGAAAACTGAAATCAAACTTACTTAGGCGCCATGGAAGTTCTTGAAGGATGCAAGACTGAGAAGGAACTGCGCGAAAGAGACTTCGGCAGCAGACTTGCGAGGAGAAACGCCCGTAGAAGCTTCGCAAGCTCGCACGCGGGAAGAAGGGAGACGCAAGAACTCTCTCGCTCGCACAAGGTTGCGCAGAAGAGGGTGTTTCGGCGCTAGGGTTTGGGAAAACGAGGTTTGGAGAGAGTTAATCGGTTGGTGGATCGGTCCACCAACCAAAATTTAATGCGTTTGAACGGATCACCGTTCGATCTGATTTCGTCCAGACCGATCAGGATACAGCCTGATCGGACTGGCATGGTCCTGATCGGTCGGATGACCGATCAGACGCGCTCCTGATCGGTCGGGTGACCGATCAGGATTCGATCAGTAGGGTCCGGAGAGAAACCTCTGAGCTCCCTGATCGGTCTGTGGACCGATCCCCACAGGGTGCCAGATCGGTCCGGAGACCGATCCAGGCTAGCTCAGTACACTTAGTCAGATTCCGGGAGATCACGGTTGCCTCGCAGATCGGTCTGGGCGAACACACAGGAAGGGTCAGATCGGTCTAGGGACCGATCAGCCCTATGCCTGATCGGTCCGGTGACCGATCAGGGTTCCTGATACGAACTGAAATGTTCAGTTTCAGAACTTCTGAATTTTCCAAACGAGATTTGATGGACTTTGTCGAACTTGGACATGATTTATGACTAAAATTGATCCCTGAACAAGAATCAAAAGTCCTTATAGGTTCAACAAACACTTTGACCCATCTAAATGGAGTCAAACTCAACAACAATCAATCAAGCAAATTCAACCAAGTTTTATTCCAAATTCAAGTTTCCAATCAAGTTGCCTTGATTGGAATGTCCAAGTATGATCATGGAGCCATATACACATATGTTATGCAATGGTTTTCCCCATACTTGGTCACCACCGTGATTATTATCTCGTTAACTTAATTCCTCAAGTGATGCAATGACATTTTGAGAAATTGAGTTAAACCTAACATCTCACCCCATATCTAGCAAACAAAAACTTTTGGTAACCCTTATAGTTTGTGTGAGATGTTCCCAAAGTTACCCAATTGTTCCCAAAAATTTCGAAATCATCATGAAGGGTTTTGACCGCAATTTGAACATCATGAAGCACGACACATTCCCAATTCCCGTCTTAGGAAACTAAATTCACTCTCGGGAAGTGGTTTAGTGAAAATGTCAGCTAGGTTTGACTTTGACTCCACATGTGAGAGTATGATGTTCCCCCTAGCTACATGATCCCTAATGAAGTGGTGTCTTACCTCAATATGTTTTGTCCTAGAATGATGGACCGGATTCTTGGTTAAGTTAATTGTGCTAATGTTATCACATAACACTTGCACACCCTTGTAACTCAAACCATAATCCTCTAAGGTATGGATCATCCACAACAATTGTGATATACTCTCTCCCATGGCGATATATTCTGCCTCGGTAGTGGAAAGAGCAACACAATGTTGCTTCCGACTCGACCAACTTACTAAAGACGATCCTAAGAATTGGCAGCCCCCACTAGTGCTCTTCCGGTCCAACTTACATCCAGCGTAGTCGGAATCCGTATAGCCAATCAAATCAAAAGATTCGGTACGGGGATACCAAAGACCTACACCAATTGTGCCCTTGAGATATCTCAAAATTCGCTTAACAGCAATCAAGTGAGATTCCTTGGCACAGACTTGATACCTAGCGCACATACCTACAGCAAATAGTATATCTGGTCGACTAGCTGTGAGGTATAGCAAACTACCTATCATGCTTCGATATTGAGTTAGATCAACGGGTTTACCACTCTCATCATTATCTAATCTTGTGTTTGTAGCCATGGGAGTGGTTACCTCTTTCGAATCACTCATATTGAATTTTCGAAGCATTTCATGTGTATACTTTGATTGGTGCACATGGATACCATCGCGAGTTTGCTTGATTTCTAGTCCAAGGAAGAAAGTCAACTCTCCCACTAGACTCATTTCAAACTCACTCTCCATGTGTCCGATAAATTCACGTAAATAGCCCTTGTTGTTTGAGCCACAAATTATGTCATCGACATATACTTGGGCTACAAATATATTGTCACCATCTCTTCGTAGAAATAGTGTAGGGTCTATTTGACCTCTAACGAAGCCCTTTCCAATCAAGAATGTCGACAACCGCTCATACCAAGCCCGGGGTGCTTGTTTAAGGCCATAGAGTGCCTTTTTGAGCTTGAACACGTGGTTTGGATATTCGGTACTCTCAAACCCCGGAGGTTGTTCGACATAGACCTCCTCCCTAATCAAACCATTTAGGAAGGCCGATTTGACGTCCATTTGAAATAATTTGAAGCCACGGTGTGCTGCAAATGCAAGCATCAATCGGATGGACTCTAATCGTGCCACGGGAGCATAAGTCTCATCATAATCAAGGCCTTCAACTTGACTGTAGCCCTTGGCTACCAAGCGTGCCTTGTTTCTAATGATTTCTCCCTTGTGGTTTAATTTGTTTTGAAGACCCATTTGGTTCCAATAATGGTGGTCTTCTTAGGTCTAGGGACTAAGTCCCAAACCTGACTCCTCTCAAATTGACCTAGTTCATCTTGCATCGCGATAATCCAATCGGGATCATTTAATGCTTCATCAATTTTTCTAGGTTCAATTTCGGAAATTAGAGCAACTTCATTAGCCTCATTCCGGAAGAATGATCTAGTCCTAACCCCTTGATGGATGTCTCCAACATTTGGTCTTGGGGATGACTAGAGGCTATCTCGTTTGTCTTGGTGTTGGTGGTGCTTCTTGAATGGGTTCACTAGACACAAGTTCAGCCTCAGGATCCGGCTGATCAATGGGTTGTCTAGGCTCACCGTCATCTGACTCATCACCCTCAACAACACTTGGAATTTCATTCAAACTAAGTCTCCTTAGTTCGAGTTGAACTCCTTCTGCATTTTCTGATTGGTCAATTGATTTCGGAACCTCTTCAAAAACCACATCAGAAGACTCTTCAACTAATCTAGTTTTCTTGTTGTAGACTCGGTAGGCTTTACTAACGAGGGAGTACCCGACTAGTATCCCTTCATCAGCCTTTGCCGTGAACTTTCCAAGGTGATCCTTGGTGTTTAGGATGAACACCTTACAACCAAACACCCTAAGGTGTTTAACCGTAGGTGGTTTCCCAAACCAAAGTTCATGGGGAGTCTTTCCTAAAAACCTATGGATGAGAACTCGATTTTGCACATAGCAAGCTGTATTTACAGCTTCAGCCCATAAGTAACTCGGGAGTGAGTACTCATTAAGCATGCTTCGTGCAGCCTCTTGAAGAGCACGGTTCTTCCTCTCTACAACATCATTTTGTTGTGGTGTTCTAGGAGTAGAGAACTCATGTCTATAACCCTTATCTTGACAAAATTCTAAAAATCTTTGATTTTGAAATTCACCTCCATGATCACTTCTTATTGTCTTAATTGTTGATGATTTTTCATTTTCAATTCTTCTACAAAAAGAAATAAAAATATCTAAGGTTTGGTCCTTGTGTTTTAAAAAGAAAGTCCATGTATATCTAGTGAAATCATCAATGATAACAAAGCAATATCTACTTCCATTCAATGATATGATAGTGCTACAATCAAATAGATCCATGTGAAGTAAATCTAATGCATTGGAAGTACTTACAGGCTTTTACCTTTATGTGCAGATTTTGTTTGCTTACCCATTTGACACGCATCACATAATTTATCTTTTCCATACTTGATGCTTGGTAAGCCTCGAACTAGTCCCTTGTTGGCCAACTTCCGGATGTTCTTCATGTTCACATGTGCTAGCCTCCGGTGCCAAAGTGTGGACTCTTCTTCTTTTGACATGAAACACTTAGCAAAAGCATTAGTAGCACTTTTAAAGAAACTTGATAAATATTGTCTACTCTTGCTCCTACTAGTACCGTGTCCAAGGTGTCATTTTGTCTAACTAGACATTGACTTGGTTGGAAGTCAATTGTGTAACCCGTGTCACACAATTGACTGACACTTAGGAGATTAAACTTCATCCCCTTGACTAGAAGGACATTTGAGATTCTAAGACATTCGGATATTTGAATGTCTCCTATTCCTATGACCTTAAGGCTACCATTGTTACCAAATGATACATTACCTCTACTCTTCTTGTGAAATGTGGTAAACAATGATCTATCCCCGGTCATGTGTTTGGAGCATCCCTATCAACAAACCAAGTTGATAGATGCTCCCCCTCAATCATAACCTACACAATTCGAAAAATAGAAGTCTTAGGTACCCAAACCTTGGGACCTAAAGCATCAACTAAACATGACTTAGGCACCCATGCCTTGACAACTTTCTTTTGGATTTTGGGTGTCCTAGATTGTCGCATGTCAGTCCTAGACATGAGAGATACAAATGAGGGTTCCTTAGGGCGGTAACCAATACCGGCCCTATTGTAAACGGCTCTTTGGGCATTTAGGATCATGTCTAGGGTCTTAAAGCTATTTGAGAATTTCCCAAGAATATTCTTGAGCTTCTCAACTTCACTCTTCAATGATTGGTTTTCCTCCACTAACACATTATCATGCATATCACTGATTTCCTCAACCTTAGAGGATTTCATGCTTACAATCTCATGTTTCAAAGATTTAATTTCATCTTCTAGTAATTCAACATGCAAGTCATCAATGTTATCATCCTAGAAGCTTTCAATTGATCAATTTCTAATTGCAATGCTTTAACTTTGTTTTTGGATTTCTTAAGCATACTAGTTAAACCTGCAATTGCTCTATAGCATTTTTCAAGCTTGGGAGAAGTTACCTCTCCATCATCCGAAGATGATGAAGCCGCGTTTGAGGAGCTTGAAGATTCATCACTGCTCTCCTCTCCAAGAGCCATGAGTGCAACTTGCCTTGTGCTCTTCTCCTCCTTCTCATCATCGGATGAACTAGAGGATGACTCATCCCAAGAAGCCTTCAAAGCTTTCTTCTTCCTCTTGGATTTTTCTTCTTTTCTTTTGGGTTTCTCCTCCTTCTTAAGCTTCGGACATTCATTCTTGAAATGCCCTTTCCTACCACACTCAAAGCAAGATGCATTATTCTTATCAAGCTTGAATTCACTAGTGTTACCTCTCCTCTTGAATCGTCGATCTCTTCGCATCATCCTTCCACAAAGTTCGCCATTTCGGATGAAGAGAGCCACTGCCATCCTCCTCGGAATTGGATTCGGATCCGGAAGAGATGAAGATGATGAGATCCTTCTCCTTCTTCTTCTCCTTCTTCTTCTTGTGATCGATCCCCTGCAACTAAGGCAATCCCCTTCTCCTTGGGCCTTTGTTAGCCATTCATGCAATTCCATCTCACAAAATAAATCATCTAATTTTACAATAGATAAATCCTTGGATACTTTGTAGGCATCCACCATGGATGACCACAAAGCATTCCTTGGAAATGCTTTCAAGACATACCTCACAAGGTCGCGATTCTCGACCTTTTCATCAATTGAATGAAGTCCATTAAGGACTTCCTTGAACCGGCTATGGAGCTCACTTACCGACTCATTCTCCTTCATGGAGAGATTTTGAAGTTGATTGAGGAACAAGTCCCTCTTTGCAATCCTCGAGTCTCGGGTGCCTTCATGGAGCTCTATGAGTTTGTTCCACAAGTCTTTTGCACATGTGAAGGGACCAACCTTGATGAGTTGGTCTTTGTTCAAGCCACATTGTAGAGTGACAACCGCCTTCGCGTCGGCTTCACTCTTCCTTGTTTGTTCGGCAGTCCACTTCCATGACTCGAGTTCTTTTCCTTCATCATCCTTAGGAGGGATGAATCCCTCCTTCACCGCGAACCACGTATGGATATCCATCTTCAAATAGTATTCCATTTTTGATCTCCAATATTGGAAGTCGGCGCCATCAAAGAATGGAGGTCGGGTGGTGGAGAAGCCTTCTCTCAATGCCATCTTGTTGAGAACTCTCGGTTGTTAAGCCGTAAACAGAGCACCAAGCTCTGATACCACTTGTTGGGTACGAGATGGCTAGAGAGGGGGGGGTGAATATAGCCAATCGCTTTCTCTTTGAGAAGTTATCAAATTTCTGCACTTGAAGTTATTAATAGCACAGCGGAAGTATCGGAAAACAAAACTTGCAGAAACTAAAATCAAAACCTAACTAGCAAGATTAGCAAGATCGCTAACAAGGAGATTTTACAAGGTTCGGGGATAACTTGCCCCTACTCCTTGGCGTGCCCTTAAGGTGGGCGATCCCTTGATCGTTGGCAGATCAAGCCCCGGTTAACACCGGATATAAGCAACTCCTTCTCGGTGGAGAAACCTCCCACAGTGTGTTTCAACAATGATATAGAATGAGCACAAAGAAACAACAAGAAGGATCTTACTCAACCACTTAGCAAGGACAAAAACACAGCAAGCTTCCCTGAGCTCCACCCAGTGGCGATCTCACGCAAGAACCCTCTTCGTGTCTTCCCACTGTCGGACTCCCAAGCCTCTTGTTCTTCCTTCAAGCGCTCAAGTATGATGATTGCTTCTCAATAGCTTGCTCAGAATGATTGAAGAACTCAAGAACAGCAAGCTTGATGTGGAGCAGAAGCAAAACGCAGGAACTCAAGAGCACACCCTTGAGAAACTATGCTTCGAATGCTTCTCTTCATTCCTTTTGTTTCTCCGCTAAGCAACAGATGATCTCATCTCTAGCAGCCTACAGCTGCTTCACTACCAACGCGCCAGCTACACTGAACCCTAACTGAACTTCCTGAGCTCCCTCAGCCAAGCTTCAGTTAGCAGCTTCAGTCCTGCATCCAGCCGTTGCAACCTGTGTGGAGAAAGGGACAAACCTGCTCCAAGGAAAGCTCTTTTTGACTTCTCCTTGAGTGTTTGAATCCTCCCCTGTCACTTGAAACTTAATCAGAGCATTAGAGCAGCAAATCAAACAGCATATCAAATATCAGAGGAAAGTGGCAGCGAATCGGTTGTGTTCAGACGCGATCAGAGCGTCTGACAATGCAATTTGAATTAAAGTGATCGGTCACCGGACCGATCAGAGAGCCTCCTGATCGGTCACCAGACCGATCAGGCTGGTTCCAGACCGATCAGGCTCCGTCCTGATCGATCCCCAACGCTCAATCAGAAATCGCGATTTCTTTGTGATTCTGCTGGACCGATCACCGGACCGATCCCAGGTTGTGGATCGTTCACCTGACCGATCCACCCTTGTATTGGGCGATTTCTGAGCTTCGCAGTCTAACCCTTCTGATCGGTCAACTGATCGATCAGGATGACACCTGATCGGTCAGCAGTCCGATCAGGACATCACCAGACCGATCAGGAACCATCCTGATCGATCTTAGTGAGAAGCCCGCGAAGCTGGATCGTTCACCAGAACGATCTGTACAGTGATCCTGATCGGTCACAGACCGATCAGGAGCTGTTCAGCAAGTGAACTCAACCTCACTGCTTGCTCCCTGATCGGTCACCAGACCGATCAGGAGCCAGTCAATGGGTGAAACGCATACTCCCTATCGGTCACCAGATCGGATCAGGAGCAGCACAGTAGGTTTCCCAACCTCACTGTGTGCTCCCTGATCGGTCACCCGACCGATCAGTCATCGCTGGATCGGTCACCAGACCGATCCACGAAGGAGCATCGTGCCAGAATCCCTGATCGATCACCAGACCGATCCAGAGACTCAAACTCAGCCCTCCAAGCTAAGTTTCCATCCACCTTAGCCCTCCAAGCTAAGGATTTTCCATCTAACCCTCCAAGTTGGGAATTTGCACCTAACCCTCCAAGTTAGGACTTTTCACCTAGCCCTCCAAGCTAGGACTTTTCACCCAACCCTTCCGAGTTAGAACTTCATCCAACCTAGCCCTCCAAGCTAGGCACCTGACCCTCCAAGCCAGGACTTTTTCACCTAATTCTCCAGGATGGGAATTTGCACCTAACCCTCCAAGTTAGGACTTTTCACCTAGCCCTCCAAGCTAGGACTTTTCACCCAACCCTTTCCGAATTAGGACTTTTCCAACACCTAGCCCTCCAAGCTAGGATTTTCACACCTAACCCTCCAGGTTAGGATTTTCCAACACCTAGCCCTCCAAGCTAGGATTTTTCACACCTAACCTCCAGGTTAGGATTTTCCAACACCTACCTCCAGGCTATTTTTCCAATCACCTAATCCTCGATCAGGACTTTAATTCATATCCATAGCCTAATCCTGATCAGACTAGTCATAATCACATCATCCATGCCTAATCTAGATCAGGACTTAATCATAATCATANCCTAATTTGATGGTCGCTCTAGTAGTATAAATAGAGAATAATTTTTTAGCTCCCCACAATAAATCACAAACGCTAGCAGACAGCAACTACCACCTATCGGCTCTCGCTTACCTAACTGTCGGAGAAGAAGAGCTGGGCTACTGCAGTGCTGCTTCCCGCTTGCCGAACTGCCGCAGTCGGAGAAGAAGAGCTGTCATTTGCCCTTTAATTAAACAAAATAACAAAATTCTTTAACTTTATTATTTCATGTGGTGGGACCGTCCAGTTTTTTTTCAAAATGCCACCTGTAAATGTCATTTGTTGATTTATCTTTAGAAATTATGACATGAATGTTTTGAACATTTGATGCACACGTGTTTTTATCTCAAAGCCATTTGAAACTAAGTCACTTTTTCCCTCTTCTTATTTAGTTTTTGCAGGATAGAGAGTTGAAAAGTTGAAACCTTATCTCTGTTAACCTATTGGCTATTTCTTTGGAATGATAAACCATTGACTTTATTCTCTCTTGTCAATTAGCAATCTTTGGGAGCTCGAGACAAAGTCAGAAGGTCAGTTGAATTTTGAAAAATCTCCTAAATGTTCTTGTGTTAGTGTGTGCACTTATGTGCGAAGACACTTTTATGTATTTATGGATAATTATTTTAATAAAGGCAAGTATTTGACGTTAATCATTTACTTTTCTATACGTATATGATTAATGATAAAGTCCCACAGATTAATGGTTATATTATTCTGAAAATCGTCCTTGATCGGATAGATATCTAGAGGGGACATAGATATCTAGATCAACGCTAAGTATGACTAGGTCAAGATAGACCGGAGGGATAGATATCCAAGTTGTACTTGGAGGTGCCTTGAGTTTAGAGGTACACTGGACACAACCCGCTTAAGAGAACACCACATATTATGCATCATTGGTAGTTCGTCTTAATGAACGAGTGTAACTGATCTTTTGACTTGAGACTTTCATATATTCTATGCGTGGAGTTATGTACTTTGATGTCGTTAAAAGCAATCTTTAATCGGATTGTGATTAATACGGTTATTGGGTGTATGACAAAACGTAGAGAGAATAGTGTTGAGTCAATAGAGGATTTATCGCTCTCTTGGATTTGGGAGTTAACATCTTGCCCGCTTGATAGAGATATTAGTGACTCGAAATCCATGGCCATGGGAGGAATGATTATCATTCAAGATGAGTCTATTGTATCTTGGAAATCAAGTAAAACAATTAATTGGTGATGATGCATACTGCACCGAATTAATTGGGATGTAGGATAAAGATGAAGAGATTGAATTACATAGTAATCGGTTCATGGAGGTTTTAGTTTATAACTAATATTCTATCACGTTGGGTGGCTAAAAATTGTTGCTAGATGGTTACCTTAGTCTGTGTATGGATTTACACTGTCTTCGTGTATAGAACCTAGAGGGTCACACGCATAGCACATAGACGCGAACAGTATCTGTAGTTGATTATTTTAGTGGATACTAAAATTAATCAATTTATTATTTCTAAATAAGAATTAATTGGATTATTAATTATTTCTGAAATATCGGAAGTGAGAATGGATCAAGATAAAATATGGATTTATTTGATGTAGAGAAGAGAGAGTAGATTTATCTCTTATTCTCTTTGGAGAATTTGAAAGGTCACAATTATTGTGGCAATAATGGAGAAGATGAAGAGTCTCTATTAATGATTATTAATGGAGAATTTCAAAAGTCATAATTATGATTACTTAATGAAGAATATGAAGAGTCATGTCTCTTCATCTTCCTTGGAGGCTATATATATAGCCATCCTTGGAAGAAGACCTAAGTGGCTGTAAGATCTTCTCTGTGGTCTCTCTTGTGCGAGCTCTCTTCATCTCTCCCAGGAAGCCTTCGGCAGCCTACTTCTTCTCTAGTTGGAGACGCATCTCCAGATCCGTAGTGTATCCGAAAGAATTCTATCGATCCAAGTGGCTAGCACCTAACGGATCATCTAGTTCGTGATCTTGTGCGCGTGGATACCGCTAGAGGAGTCACACGTGGGGCTCTCATTTGTTCGTGATATTATTCACAAATAAGCAAAGGATTACAATGTATGTTTTCAGTTTATGCTTGTTTTCGCATCATTTTGTTTAGAATTATATGTACCACGAAAAGATCCATGATTTAAGAGTAGATTTTTCTTTATTATAAATATTCCGCTGCGCTCAGAACCTAACATCTTGTTCATTCTTATTGTTTTCCATGTTCAATTAACGTTTCTTATGATATTAGACTTTCATGATTAGTATATTCACAATTTTGAGTTACAATCTGATTTTTGAAGTTGAAATTTTCATTTCTTTTGATCTAAGGATTGCTTGTTGTTAAATATATTTATTCAGTCACACAAAAAAAAATTATCTGTATAATTTAGCCCCCCTGAATTTTTTTTCTGATTCCGCACCTGAGGACATCTTAGACTCGTTGCAGTCTCAGAACTCTAAAACGCATGAAATGGGTCTATTTTGACTTTTCCAGGGGTGTTAACTTAAAATAAGGAAGAATCGACAAAAAAATTCACTTGGGCTTGATATGATAGCTTGATATTGAATCATATTAGGCCCACATTGGACCTAATATGGAATCCTATTAGGCCGAACTTAGATTTTTTTTTTTTTTGTCGATTCTTTATTTTTTCAATTTAACACTTCCGGAGAAGTCTAGATAGCATATTTGAATTCCTTAAAACTTCAAAAATTCATAAGAATTGAAATGGATGCAATCAGAGTCTCTAGGTTCATTAGTGGGTTTTAACCGAAACTCAATGATGGGCTTGATTTGTGAGTTTTTTCCGATTCTTCTTTATCGAAATCTATTGATAGACTTAGAGAGCTTTGATTGCATCAATTTCAGTTCCTATGAATTTCTGAGATTGCAAAAAGTTCAAATAGGGTATCCATTATTTATTTCAGCTTCTCCAATGGTGTTAAAAAGTAATAATGAAAAATCAATAAAAATCGATGAAAACTCACGTTGGGCTTGATACGCCAATTCTTTCTTATCGAAAGTCACTGAAGGACATAGAGAGCTCCAATTGCACCTATTTTAGTTCCTATGAATTTTTGAGAATGCAAGGAGTTTAAAAATGATATTTAGTATCTATTTAGACTTCTCCGAAAAAATTAACATGTTATCAAAAATAATTAACTAAACCTTAAACATCGTACATCGTAGGTAAAACAATTAACTAGAGATCTCAGATTACAACCATTTTAGGTCTTGTAGATTTTTGAGGTTGCATGGAGTTGAACGGTGCCGTCTATTGCATATTTAGGCTTCTCCACAGGTTTTAAAATTTTATTGGAAAAATTAGCTAAAGTAAATTATTCATATCAAACTCATGTTGGTTTTGATATAATGTCATATCTTATCCAAAGTGGGCCTGATATGATATTTTTTATATCAGGACTCATGTTATGTATGTATGCATCCAAAAGAGAGAGGAAAAAGAAAAGGAGAGAGGAAAGAGAAAAAAAATTGTATGCATAAGAGAGAGGAAAAACAAAAAAAAATGATTGAAGTATAGAATAAGAAAAATAATAAATTGAATATGTCTTTTAGTAAATGTCAAAGTAAAATGTCAAAGTAAAATGTGCTTTGCAAAGATTTGCCCTTTGATAAATTGCTAACCATTTTAAAGAGTATAGTATCACTTATTCTAAGTGTTCAGTATCATTGATTATTCAGAGAATATCATCATTCAAAATATTAATCTCTCTCGAATTTAAATTTTGATGATTTTACTATCACATCCGTGATAACGAGTTAAGATAAGTTCGTCCATCTCTTTATTATTTAATGGTAGATCCCGGGCCAGTTTGCGCGTAATCTGGCCTGGCGCTCAGCCAAAAGGAAGGTGGCTAGTGAGCTGAACGATCCCGTTAGATAGGGGTCAGCGGGCTTAGGCCCCTTGGGCTTCCACGTGAAGGCCCACATAGTTCCTGAGTCAAATGGTCTAAGACTCATCCATGCTCGGCTCCCCGCCGACGCGTGGTGGCCCACGCTCCGGGAATAAGCCCGAGCCAAAGGAGATGTTACTCAGTGCCCCAGTCGGCACCCTCATAGGCTCTCAGCCGGCCTCGTTACTTAGTGCCCCAGTCGGCACCCTCATAGGCCCTCAGCCGGCCTCGCTACTCTGTGCCCCAGTCGGCACAACCACTCCCTGACACCAGACTACCAGAAGTTGTACAAGGTCGGCGTAGGACCGGAGCCATTCTGGTCCCAAGTGGCGGATATCTCGCCGAGATATTGATCTGTCTGCCACATCTTGTCCCCCCGTACCTCGACCACATGCTTTGGTGTCAGGTCGAGCGGCGTCCAACGACGCCAACCCTTAAGTTGATAGTGCCCCTTTCCTTAATACAACATGTGTCACTTTATCCTGCCACTCCTGTACATGCACTAACCTGTCCTCGCTATACGACAGCAGGTGGCAGGTGGGGCAGGACTTGTCAGCTCCCCCGGCTACATATACCTCCTCACTCCGCATTTCCCAGGTACGCGCAATAGTGCAATTTTCATACTGTTCCATTGCCTTCCATCGCCACCGTCGTGTATTGACTTGACCGTCGGAGTGCCTGGCCGGGGATTTTTCCTGGCGGGTTCTAACGGTCTTTGCCTCGCAGGTTGGAAGCGACCCAGCTCGTCAGAACACCTCAG
Source organism: Boesenbergia rotunda (assembly GCA_024364735.1). Classification (NCBI taxonomy): domain Eukaryota; kingdom Viridiplantae; phylum Streptophyta; class Magnoliopsida; order Zingiberales; family Zingiberaceae; genus Boesenbergia; species Boesenbergia rotunda. The sequence continues at coordinate 86,993 of JAGFNQ010007698.1, read as the reverse complement.
CGACCTCGCCCTTCCCGGAGGCTCGCTCAACTGTAAGGGCATCCAACTCGCTTCGCGACAGGATCAAATTTGGCGCTAAAAGGAGGGACACCAACAGCCTGATCGGAAGTAGAGATGGCTGATCCTTATGAGCTGAACGTGGATGTCTCTCGTGAGGGGTACGAGGTACTCATTGTTGGAACCCGGATGGCTAGAGAGGGGGGGTGAATATAGCCAATCACTTGGACTTAAGAGTTAAGAATTTCTGCACTCAAATTTATCAGTAGCGCAGCGGAAGAAACAATGGAAACAGATAAGTGCATAAATGCAGGAAACAAATACAGATGAAACCAACTAGAAAGATCGCTAACAGGGAGGGTTTACAAGGTTCGGGGATAACTTACCCCTACTCCTTGGCGTTCCCTTAAGGTGGGCGATCCCTTGATCGTCGGCAGATCAAGCCCCGGTTAACACCGGATAGAAAGCAACCTCCTTCTCGGTGGAGAAACCTCTCCACAGCGTTTCAATCACAGATATAGGTTTAAGCACAATGAAACACAAAGAAAGATCTTATTTAGCACTTAGCAAAGACAAGAACACAGCAAGCTCCCTCAGAGCTCCACCCAGCGACGATCTCACGCAAGAGCCTTCTCCTCGTGTCTTCTCGCTGTTGGACTCGAAGCTTCTTGTTCCTTCCTCCAAGTGCTCAAGCAAGGGATGGTTGCTTCAAGATTGCAGTAGCTTGCTCAAAGTGATGGAACTTCAGAACACGCAAGCACGTTGTGGAGAACACAAAGGCGCAGCAAGAACTCAAGCAGCAGAACTCTACACAGCCAACTCTTCTCTGCTCCTTTTGTTCCTCCACTAAGCATCAGGTGACACCATCTCCCTGCAGCCTCCAGCTGCTCACCTGCAACCACCAGCTACCTCTGAGCTCCTCTGGACTCCCTGAGCCTCCCTCAGACCAGCCCCAGACAGCAGCTCCAGCCGGCGCCAGTGCCCGTTGCAACCTGAGATGGAAAAACAGACAAACCTGCTCCAAGGAAAGGTCTCCATTGACTCTCCTTGAGTGTTTGAATCTTCCCCTGTCACCTGCAGCTTAATTAGAGTGTTAGCACAACATATCAAGCAGGAAATCATATATCAGATGTTAAGCGCAGAGAATCATATATGTTCAGACGCGATAGAGCGTCTGACATTGCATTTTGAATTAAAGTGATCGGTCACCGGACCGATCAGAGAGTCTCCTGATCGGACACCAGACCGATCAGGCTGGGTCCAGACCGATTAGGTTCCATCCTGATCGGTCCCCAACGCTCAATTAGAAATCGCGATTTCTTTGGGACTCTCCTGAATCGATCACCAGACCGATCCCAGGTTGTGGATCGATCACCAGACCGATCCACCCCTTTATCGGGCGATTTCTGATCTTCGCAGTCCAAACCTCCTGATCGGTCACCGGACCGATCAGGGAGCCTCCTGATCGGTCACCTGACCGATCAGGTCATGACCAGACAGATCAGGCTCCGTCCTGATCGATCAAAGAGAGGAACCCGCGACGCTGGATCGTTCTCCAGAACGATCTGCACAGTGATCCTGATCGGTCACCAGACCGATCCGGAGCCAAGCAATGGGTGAAATGCATACTCCCTGATCGGTCACCAGACCGATCAGTCATCGCTGGATCGGTCACCAGACCGATCCACGAAGGAGCACCGTGCCAACTCCCTGATCGGTCACCAGACCAATCCAGGGGCTCCAACCTAGCCCTCCAAGCTAGGGTTTCATCCACCTTAGCCCTCCAAGCTAAGGATTTTTCACCTAATCCTCCAAGTTGGGAATTTGCACCTAACCCTCCAAGTTAGGACTTTTCACCTAGCCCTCCAAGCTAGGACTTTTCACCCAACTCTTCCGGATTAGGACTTTTCCAAACCTAGCCCTCCAAGCTAGGACCTGACCCTCCAAGCCAGAACTTTTTCACCTAACTCTCCAAGTTGGGACTTTGCACCTAACCCTCCAAGTTAGGACTTTTCACCTAGCCCTCCAAGCTAGGACTTTTCACCCAACCCTTCCGAATTAGGACTTTTCAACACCTAGCCTTCCAAGCTAGAATTTTCCACACCTAACCCTCCAGGTTAGGATTTTCCAATACCCTGCCTGATCCCCGATCAGGACTTAATCATAATCATCATAATCATCAACCTAAACTAAAATCGGTGTCACACCAAAACAACAATCAGGGTCAGACTGCATCAACAATCTCCCCCTTTTTGTTGTTTGACAATCCGATTTTAAGTTTAGGGATTCTCAATCAATTTCTCGACTTTCGGAATCATAGGGGAATCAAGATCCTCCCCCTACAATATAATCATCCTAAACTTAAACAACCAACACTCTCCCCCATTGTCGAACACCGAAAAGGGTCTAGATGGGCTGTTAAGTTTAACCATACTCCCCCTCAATCCTAGGGGTATCCCAAAACCATAAAGATTTAATTGATTTTTGATTGAAATTTTGGAACACATATGACATCATGTGAAAAGATAGATCAAGATATAGCATTCACATGCAACATATGAACATGGCATCATAAGCATAATCATGGCAATGTAGCAAACATGCAGATAATACTCATGTAAACAACATAGCATCAACAATAAACATACTAAGGTAGGATAAACATGCGAGGTAAAGTCAGAAAAGTCAAGGCATAACAAGATGCAAGACACATACATCAAAGTCAAAATACGTGCGGCTCAAGGCCACAACTGACAAGTCATAGGGCATACAACCCGAAAGTCACACAAATAAACCAGTCAAGTACACAGATCACAAGGAGAGGCAACGGACATCCAAGCTCAACTGTCAGCGGGAGGGTCGTCATCCTGCATGAGATCATCCATCGTAGCATCAGCAGATCCTGGTGCAGCACTGCCTGAAGGGGCATCCCCTAGAAATGTATGGCGGTGCCACTCTGCGTACCAAGTCTGCTACAATGTCTGGACCCCAGAGACAGTGGATTCCACGCCGGTCAATCTGCGATCAATGGATCGGAACTGTGATCGGACCTCATCGCGGTAAATCTCTCGCAACTGAAAATCATGCTGGACGGTCTGATCCAGCTCTGAAATCTGTCAGCGCAGATCCGGCTCGGGCTCATCGTAGTAATCACCAGCAGCAGGAGCCTCATGAGGTGCAGGAGCATCAGTCGGTGCCTGAAAATGTGGTCCTCCTCCAGGTAGCTCACCGAGTCCTCTCCCATCCGTCCAAACCAAGGCCCCATCATGGTCCCTTAAGATGATGCCGGACTTGGCAAATGCCCGCCGGCCAAGTCTGCAATCCTGTCGGACCATGGGGACTGCCCTGCCTTTGGTGACATCAACACCGACTGACATAAGCCAATCAGTGATGACGTGACCAAATGGCATGTAGACCGTGTGACGGCTCGGCTCACGATAGGATAAGATACACTGAAAGATGCTCTCTATGATATCAAAGTCCATCCGGCGGTGCATGCCGTAGAGTATAAGGCAATGGTAGGGTCGGATTTCAGTTAAAGGCTTGGAAGTAATTGGGAGGATACAATTTGTGATAATCTTGAATAAGATGTAATCAACAGGAGACAGACGTAGAGCTGCAAAGGTAGGAAAATCAGGACCCAACTCATCAAGCCTGGCGGGGCGAGGATGACCAAAGAAATGCTGATAGATGGAGTCGGGGGTAACATCTGCAAAAGGTGCCAATAAAGGATCAGAAAGCTCAGGGTAGATCGAGTACAGATTTGTGATCGTCGACCACCCAAATACTCTGCTAAAATCTCGTAAGAAAAATCAAGATTCCTCTTGGTGACTCGAGTGGTGAACTCGAAGCCTCCTTGAGGTCCCTGCTGAAGGTTGTTGTAAAATTCGGAGACTAGGTCGTAATTGATAGTTCTCTCCAAAGAAAGAAGAAAACCAAGGTTGTAAAACATGACTATCTCCATGACAGACGGACAATGTTCAGTCAGAAAAGGGACATCAATGGATCGGCAGGATAGTAATTTGAAGGTCCTCGATTGGAAGGCCTGTTCACAGGCCGCATTTGGAAAGCGGGAGCTCGAAGAAGGCTGAGGCCTTCTGGAGGGCGCAGATGAAGAAGGGGCTTTCCCCTTCGAGCTGCCCACAGCAGCTTCTTTACCCTTAGAAGATTTTCTAAAGATTGAATAAACAAATTTGATCAAGATAGGTAAACCAAATCTCAAGAAAAGGATTCGATCAGATTGAACAAGACAAGGTAAGATTAAAGGAACATAGTTTAGTCAGAGACACAAGGTAGATATGATCATAAGAACACAATTCAATCATAAGGTAGAATTGATCAAGAGTAAGATATGGCACAGATGGGTCACGGCCAAAAACAAGAGGTCACGGCACAACAAGAAAATAAAGACCATGATTAGCGCAAAAACATATACTATGAACCGATTTGCAAGAAAAACTAAGTCAAAAACTCACTTTGGTGCCATTGGTGAAGTTCTTGAAGTCTGGAAGGGAAAAAGGTTTACGCAGGAGAAGCTTTCGGCGCAAGAGATGATCGCAAAGCCCTTCAGCGAGAGAGAAAACCGCAGGAAGAAGACAGAGCTCGTAAGAACCCTCTTAGAACAGTACGCGCACACTCGCAAGAGGAAGATGAAGGCACTGGGAAAGCTCTCGCACACACTGAAGGTTGCGTAAGTGGGAGGTTTCGGCGCTAGGGTTTGGTAATGAGAGGTTTCGAAGAAGTTAATCGGTTGGTGGATCGGTCCACCAACCAGACTTTAATGAGTTTGAACGGATCACCGTTCGATCTGATAGCGCCCAGACCGATCAGGCTCTGGCCTGATCGGACTGGCCCGGTCCTGATCGGTCGGGCGACCGATCAGGCAGGATCCTGATCGATCGGCTGATCGATCAGGAAGCGAACATTAGGTTCAGATGAATTTCGAGAGGCCCTCCTGATCGGTCTCTGGACCGATCACCACAAGGTGCCAGATCGGTCTGGGGACCGACCCAGGCTAGCACAGAAAGGTTGGCCGAAATTTCGCAAAGTCTCTGTGACCCCTCTGATCGGTCTGTGGACCGATCAATGCAGAATGGATCCAGATCGGTCCGGGGACCGATCAGCCCTAGGCCTGATCGGTCCGGGGACCGATCAGGGTTCCTGATACTCCCTGATACAATCTGAAACATTCTGTTTCAAATTTTCAGAATCTTTCCAACGAGATCTGATGAAGTTTATCGAACTTGGACATGATCTCATGACTAAAATTGATCCCTAAACAAGGATCAAAGGTCCTTATAGGTTCAACAATCACTTTGCTCCACCCAAGTGGAGTCAAACTTAATCAACAATCATTCAAGCAATTTCAACTAAGTTTTGTACCAAATTCATGTTTCCAATCAAGTTTCCTTGATTGGAATGTCCAAGTATGATCATGGAGCCAAATACACATATGTTATGCATTGGTTGTCCCCATACTTGGTCACCGAAGTGATTATTATCTCGTCAACTTAATTTCTCAAGGGATGCAATGACATTTTGAGAAATTGAGTTGATCCTAACATCTCACCCCATTTCTAGCAAACAAAAACATTTTGGTAAACCTTATAGTTTATGTGAGATGTCCCCAAAGTTACCCAATTATTTCCCAACAATTTGAAATAATCATGAAGGGTTTGAATTTTTTTTTTTTGAAATTCAAGAAGCACGACACATTCCTAACTCCCTTCTTAAGAAACTAAACTCATTTTCGGGGAGTGGTTTAGTGAAAATGTCAGCGAGGTTTAATTTGGACTCTACATGTGAGAGTACAATATCTCCCCTAGCCACATGATCTCTAATGAAGTGGTGACACACTTCAATATGTTTTGTCCTAGAATGATGGACTGGATTTTTGGTTAGATTAATTGTGCTAATGTTATCACATAACACTTGCACACCCTTGTAACTCAATCCATAGTCCTCTAGAGTGTGAATCATCCACAACAATTGCGATACGCTCTCTCCCATAGCAATATACTCTGCCTCGGTCGTGGAGGGAGCAACACAATGTTGCTTTCGACTTGACCAACTAACTAAAGATGAACCTAAGAATTGGCAACCCCCATTTGTGTTTTTCCGATCCAACTTACATCCAGCGTAGTCGGAATCCATATAGCCAATTAAATCAAATGATTCGGTACGGGGTACCAAAGACCGACTCCTATTGTGCCTTTAAGATATCTCAAAATTCGCTTAACAGTGATTAAATGAGATTCCTTGGCACAGACTTGATACCTAGCGCGCATACCCACAGCAAAAAGAATATCAGGTCGACTAGCTGTGAGGTATAGCAAACTCCCTATCATGCTTCGATATTGAGTCAAATCAACGGGTTTACCACTCTCATCATTGTCTAATCTTGTGTTCGTAGCCATGGGAGTGGTTACCTCTTTTGACTCACTCATATTGAATTTGCGAAGCATTTCTTGTGTGTATTTCGATTGGTGCACATGGATCCCATCTCGGGTTTGTTTAATTTCGAGTCCAAGGAAGAAAGTTAACTCCCCTACTAGACTCATTTCAAATTCACTTTCCATGTGTCCAATGAATTCATTTAAATAGCCCTTGTTGTTTGAACCACAAATTATGTCATCGACATATACTTGGGCCACAAAAATATTGTCACCATCTCTACGTAGAAATATTGTAGGGTCTATTTGGCCTCTAACGAAGCCTTTGTCAATTAAGAATGTCGACAACCACTCGTACCAAGCTCGGGGTGCTTGTTTGAGGCCATAAAATGCCTTTTTGAGCTTGAACACGTAGTTTGGAAATTTAGAACTCTCAAACCCCGGAGGTTGTTCGACATAGGCCTCTTCCCTAATCAAACCATTTAGAAAAGCCGATTTGACATCTATTTGATATAATTTGAAACCACGATGTGCTGCAAATGCTAGCATCAATCGGATGGACTCTAATCGTGCCACAGGAGCATAGGTCTCATCATAATCAAAGCCTTCAACTTGACTGTAGGCCTTGGCTACTAAGCGTTCCTTGTTTCTAATGATTTCTCCCTTATGGTTCAATTTGTTCTTGAAGACCCATTTGGTTCCAATAATGGTGGTCTTCTTAGGTCTATGGACTAAGTCCCAAACTTGACTCCTTTCAAATTGACCTAGTTCATCTTGCATTGCAATGATCCAATCGGGATCATTTAATGCTTCATCAATTTTTCTAGGTTCAATTTCGGAAATTAAAGCAACTTCATTAGCCTCATTCCGGAAGAATGATCTAGTCCTAACCCCATGATGGATGTCTCCAACAATTTGGTCTTGGGGATGATTAGAGGCTAATCTAGTTTGCCTAGGTGTTGGTGGTGCTTCTTGAACAGGTTCACTAAACATAAGCTCAGCCTCAGGATCCGGCTGATCAATGGGTTATCTAGGCTCACCGTCATCGGATTCATCACCATCAACAAAATTTGGACTCTCATTCAAACTTAGTCTCCTAAATGCGAATTGGACTTCATCTTCTAGTTGACCATTGACTTTTGGAATTTCTTCAAAGACAACATCAGAAGACTCTTCAATTAATCTGGACTTCTTGTTGTAGACTCGATAGGCTTTGCTAACGAGGGAATACCCGACTAGTATCCCTTCATTGTTATCAAATGAAACATTACCTCTACTTTTCTTGTGAAGTGTGGTAAACAATGATCTATCCCCGGTCATGTGTTTGGAGCATCCACTATCAACGAACCAAGTTGATAGATGCTCCCCCTCAATCATAACCTACACAATTCGAAAAATAGAAGTTTTAGGTACCCAAACCTTTGGACCTAAAGCATCAACTAAATAGGACTTAGGCACCCATGCCTTGACAACTTTCTTTTGAACCTTGGGTGTCCTAGATTGTCTCATATCAGTCCTAGACATCAAGGACACAAATGAAGGTTCTTTAGGTCAGTAACCAATACCGGCCCTATTGTAGACTGCCCTTTGGGTATTCAAGATCATGTCTAGGGTCTTAGAGCTAGTTGAGAACTTCTCAAGAATATTCTTAAGTTTCTCAACTTCACTCTTTAATGATTGGTTTTCTTCTACTAGCAAATCATTATGCAAATCATCTACATCCTCAACCTTAGATGATTTCAAATGTTCAACCTCAAGTTTTAATGACTTAATCTCATCTTCTAACAATTCAACATGTAAGTCATCAATGTTATCATCCCTAGATAGTTTCAATTGATCAATTTCTAATTGCAATGCTTTAACCTTATTTTTTTTGACTTCTTTAGCATATTGGTTAAACATGCAATAGCTCTATAACACTTTTCAAGTTCGGGAGAAGTTACCTCTTCATCATCCGAAGATGATGAAGTCGCGTTTGAGGCGTTGGAGGATTCATCACTGCTTTCTTCTCCAAGAGCCATGAGTGCCACATGCCTTGTGCTCTTCTCCTCCTTCTCTTCATCGGATGAGCTTGAGGATGACTCATCCCAAGTGGCCTTCAAGGTCTTCTTCTTTTTCTTCGATTTCTCCTCTTTCTTTTTGGATTTCTCCTTCTTCTTCTTTAGATTTGAGCATTCATTCATGAAATGCCCTTTCCTACCACACTCAAAGCAAGAAGCATTAGTCTTATCAAGTTTGGCTTCACTAGAGTTATCTCTACTCTTGAAGTGTCGACCCCTTCTCATCATCCTTCTCACAAAGTTCACCATCTCGGAGGATGAGGAGCCGCTGCCATCTTCCTCGGAATCGGACTCGGATTCGGAAGAGGATGAAGATGAAGTGACTTCCTTCTCCTTCTTCTTCTTATTGGATCGATCCCCTGCAACTAAGGCAATCCCCTTCTCCTTGGGGCCTTTGTTAGCCATTTCATGTAATTCCATTTCACAAAACAAATCTTCTAACTTAACAATGGATAAATCCTTGGATACTTTGTAAGCATCCACTATGGATGACCACAAAGCATTCCTTGGAAATGCTTTTAGTACATACCTCACAAGGTCGCGATTCTCGACCTTTTCATCAATCGAATGAAGCCCATTGAGGACTTCCTTGAACCGGCTATAGAGCTCACTTACCATTTCATTCTCCTTCATGGAGAGATTTTGAAGTTGATTGAGGAACAAGTTCCTCTTGGCGATTCTTGAATCTCGGGTGCCCTCATGGAGTTCAATGAGCTTGTTCCACAAGTCCTTTGCACTTGTGAAAGGACCAACCTTGATGAGTTGGTCTTTGTTCATGCCACATTGTAGAGTGACAACCGCCTTCGCGTCGGCTTCACTCTTCCGAGTTTGTTCGGTTGTCCAACGCCATGATTCAAGTTCCTTGCTTTCATCATCCTTTGGAGGGGTGAATCCCTCCTTTACCGCGAACCAAGTATTGATGTCCATCTTCAAATAATACTCCATCTTTGATCTCCAATATTGAAAATCAGCGCCATCAAAGAAAGGAGGTCGGGTGGTGGAAAATCCTTCTCTCAACGCCATGGATGATAACTCTCGGTTGTTAATCCGAAAAAATAGAGCCCCAAGCTCTGATACCACTTATTGGAACCCGGATGGCTAGAGAGGGGGGGGGTGAATATAGCCAATCACTTGGACTTAAGATTTATAGAATTTCTGCACTCAAATTTATCAGTAGCACAGCGGAAGAAACAATGGAAACAGATAAGTGCAGAAATGCAGGAAACAAATACAGACGAAACCAACTAGCAAGATCGCTAATAAGGAGGGTTTACAAGGTTCGGGGATAACTTTCCCCTACTCCTTGGCGTGCCCTTAAGGTGGGTGATCTCTTGATCGTCGGCAGATCAAGCCCCGGCTAACACCGGATAGAAAGCAACCTCCTTCTCGGTGGAGAAACCTCTCCACAGCGTTTTAATCATAGATATAAGTTTAAGCACAATGAAACACAAAGAAAGATTTTACTTAGCACTTAGCAAAGACAAGAACACAGCAAGCTCCCTCAGAGCTCCACCCAGCGACGATCTCACGCAAGAGCCTTCTCCTCGTGTCTTCTCGCTGTTGGACTCGAAGCTCCTTGTTCCTTCCTCCAAGTGCTCAAGCAAGGGATGGTTGCTTCAAGATTGCAGTAGCTTGCTCAAAGTGATGGAACTTCAGAATATGCAAGCACGTTGTGGAGAACACAAAGGCGCAGTAAGAACTTAAGCAGCATAACTCTACACAGCTAACTCTTCTCTGCTCCTTTTGTTCGTCCACTAAGCATCAGGTGACATCATCTCCCTGCAGCCTCCAGCTTCTCACCTGTAACCACCAGCTACCTCTGAGCTCCTCTGGACTCCCTGAGCCTCCCTCAGACCAGCCCTAGACAGCAGCTCCAGCCGGCGCCAGTGCCCGTTGCAACCTGAGATGGAAAAACAGACAAACCTGCTCCAAGGAAAGGTCTCCATTGACTCTCCTTGAGTGTTTGAATCTTCCCCTGTCACCTGCAGCTTAATCAGAGTGTTAGCACAGCATATCAAGCAGGAAATCATGTATCAGATGTTAAGTGTAGAGAATCGGATACGTTCAGACGCGATCAGAGCGTCTGACAGTGCATTTTGAATTAAAGTGATCGGTCACCGGACCGATCAGAGAGTCTCCTGATCGGTCACCAGACCGATCAGGCTGGGTCCAGACCGATCAGGTTCTGTCCTGATCGGTCCCCAACGCTCAATTAGAAATCGTGATTTCTTTGGGACTCTCCTGGATCGATCACCAGACCGATCCCAGGTTGTGGATCGATCACCAGACCGATCCACCCCTTTATCGGGCGATTTCTGATCTTCGCAGTCCAAACCTCCTGATCGGTCACCGGACCGATCAGGGAGGGTGACCGATCAGGTCATGACCAGACAAATCAGGCTCCATCTTGATCGTTCATAGAGAGGAACCCGCGACGCTGGATCGTTCTCCAGAATGATCTGCACAGTGATCCTGATCGGTCACCAGACCGATCAGGAGAAGATCAGCAAGGGAACTCAACCTCACTATTTGCTCCCTGATCGGTCTGGTCACCAGACCGATTCGGAGCCAAGCAATGGGTGAAACGCATACTCCCTGATCGGTCACCAGACCGATCAGTTATCGCTGGATCGGTCACCAGACCGATCCACGAAGGAGCACCGTGCCAACTCCCTGATCGGTCACCAGACCGATCCAGGGGCTCCAACCTAGCCCTCCAAGTGATAAGTACCATTTTTGTGATTATTTTAGATGTTAAAATCCATGTTTGACCTATGTTTTTATGGCTTATTTGTGATTTTACCCTAGGTTTTAGGATTTCCTCTTATTTTGGACTTAATTGCAAAATTACTCAATTTTTGGATTATTTGGCCACTAATTTTCTGATATATTTTTGTAGGCATCAACGGATCCTGGACCTAGGGCATATTGGGTCAAACCTGAGTCGGATGTGAACCGGATCGAATTATCAAGCCTACGATTAATCCGGGCCGTCCGATTCAAGAGCGGCTAGATCTGAGCCATCCGGGACGATCTGAAGCAATCCGAGCTAGGGTTAGGGTTGATCAGGCTCTATGATCAAGATCTGAAGGTTTCATCCCAATCAGAGTTAGATCAATTGTTGGATCAAGCAAGGAGGGCTCTAGAGCGTCCATTCACAGATTGAGTCGATCTGGACCATCCGTTGCATATCTGGAGGATCCGAGCTGCCACGAGGCAGATCCTGACCCCAGATCATCATCATAAAAGTTTGGCTCAAATCAGACCAAGATCTACCGTTGGATCTCCTCCGATCAATCTGAGCCGTCGATTTGTTCCTATTTAATCAAAACGCAGCCACATTTCTCAGCGTCGCGTCTTCTTCGCCGCAACGCAGTTCTTCAGCTGTTCTTAGTTTTCCTTCAATAGTTTCTTCATCTAAAGGGGCGCGACCCCTCAATTATTCTCTTAGATCGAGTGCTAGGTCATTGGCGAGCTCATCAGTGAAGTTCTAGCCTCAACTTGCCCAAGAAACAGAGCTGAGTGAGGGTTTCCTCAGCTCTGCCATTTGTTTCTTTTTGATCGGTTGTGTTCCATCTTCATCCACCCGAGCAGTTCAGAGGGGTTCCCTGGAGTGTTTGGATCATCCACAAGCTGCAGCGCAATCGGACACAGCTGAATTGAAGGAATTCGAATGGAAAATTCAGATTTGAGCAAGCTGAGTTTGAATGGATCGCTGATTGAGTATCTCCATTGAATTGTTGAGCTTGCGGGTTCGAGGCTCACCCTTGCGTGACGAACAAGGAGCACTTGAGCTTAGGGAGCGATTGGGGTTTAGATTTTTATTTGCAATTTTGATTTGTAGCTATAATTTCAGATTCTGCCGCAATTCATTTCTGAATTTCTTTCTTAGCTACTGTAATTTACGATTTCTAAGTTGTCAGCTGTAATCTAGCTTTAATTCTTCAAGTTAAGTAGTTTAGGAGTATGTTTAGTAAACAAGCAATTTAGTTTCACTTAGTTTTACAGTTTCGGCATTTGCGTATCAATCCGGCACTTGCGTATCAGATTTATTCAGCTACTCAGTTTCAGTTTTCGGAATTGTTCCATTGTAATTAGATTTCAGTAATGAGTTAGGCAAGTTGTAGTGAGCCATTGCAATTAGTTTAGTTTGTTTTGTAGCTAAGTTTCGTTTCTGAAATTCCATTAGCTGTTTCGTAGCAGGTTGTTGCTGTTTTGCCATTTCAATTCAGATTTTTCTTTTTGCAGTTTCTTTCAATTCAGTTGAGCCCAGTTTAGAGATAGCACTTAGTGTGCTCATGCACTTAGATTAGCTCACTTAGCATCGTTTCTGAATCCAAGTGTATTTCCTTAACTTTGTTCAATTTGTTCCGTGCCACTTACAGTTTGTGTATCAACTAACTCCGGCAGCACTTCAGTTATCATTTCAGCAGCTTGCTGAAATTAAGCAATAGTTTTCCTTAAGCTTCCTTAAGCTCTAGCGTAGTGTATTGAATTCAGCTTGCATCTGCTGTTATTGTACCTAATTCAGGATCTGAAACTCTGCATTTCTTTCTTGTTTACCTGAGCATAAACTTCTGCATCCAGATTTATGAAATTCTGCACACAGCTCAGCCCTTATGCATCTCATTTCTGCACTTGGTGTGCAGTTTATTAAGCATGTTTGCTGTGGTTGAATATTTTTCATTCATTCTTGCAAGTTATTCACTGATAGCCCAGCCTTCCAGCTGATCCGATCAGTGTCATTCCAGTTGTAAGTGATAGACTTGCTACTTAGAATCAGAATTCTGTTTTGGCACACACCATTGCAATTGAAACTAGTTGTTTTGCATGTGTTAATTGCTATCACTTTGTTCAACTTATTAGCTAAGCTGTCTTTATTTTCATTGTGAATTCATCTCGAATGCAACTCAAACTCAGATTTTGTCTCGAAACCCAAAAATAGTAACGACACCTAAATACAAGCTTGAATCGAACAACGTCAACTAGCCCCGAGAAAAATACGACCTGTGACCCCTATATTACATTTTCATACTTTTGATTGTAAAAGGGTTTCCAGCATTTCATTTCATTTTATATATTTAAATTTGATGGACCCACATTCGTGACAGTATATTTTGGGCCCGTCAAATTTTTGGCGTCGTTGCCGGGGAAGCAACTAGTTGATTTGCTTGATTTTTGCTTGTATGCTTTTTGACATATCATTGGGTTCTATTTTCTGTTGCTTTATCATTTGTATACGGTTGCTGCCATTTTTCCTTGTTTGTTTTATGACAGGGCTATAAAATCCAAATGTTTTCACCAGAGGAGTATTCACAGCTTAAAGATACACTGGAGGGGTTAAAGAATGTGCTTAAGCACTGGAATTCCCAACTAACACCCAACAGTGATTCATCTATTTACCAGTAGCCATGTCCACAATTTCAGCAATCACATTCGAATTTTCAACGACCCAATCAGTTTTTTCAGCAACAAAATGAGCAATTCCAGCAACCAAACTTTCAGTTTCAGCCACCATTACAACAATTCGAGCAACCACAGCAATTCCAACAATTTCAGCCAGATTTTCAGCAAAATCAATCATTCCCAGCTTTTCCAGCTCAAAACCAACAAAATTTTCAGCCCACACAGCCCTTGAATCAAAATTTTCAGCCTTACAACCAAGGGTTTCAAGGGCAGAATTTTCAGCCTTCGGCACCTAATTTTCCAGCTCAAAATCAAAACTTTCAGGGCTACATTTCCCAGCAAAATTTTCCAGCATATCAGCCCTCTAATCAGCCCTTTAATCAGCCTCAACAGCCATGTTTTCAACCAAATCAGCAAGCTCAAAATTTTCAGCCTACTTCATCCTTTCAAAATCAGTCAAGGAGCTATGCTAACCAAGGAGGCTTTGAGAATCTTAATGAGAATGAGGCACAACAACAAAGAATAGAGGAAATTTATCAACTAGTTGTACAATATCATCAACAGCAGCAAAGGCTTCAAGACATAGAAAGAGGCGTTGGACAAATTGCTAGTCAAATGAATCAAATGCAAGTTCAAGGTGACCCTAGTGCAGGGCCAAATCTTTCTTTAATGGATCTCGCAATTTTAGAAGAAGAAGATGATGTAATCATCAAATGTTGGGCACCTAGAGCATGCATTCCTCCGGAGACTCCTATTCAAAATCCAATTCCAAATTTTTCAGCTCCAGAAGAAGAAATTGAAGCTCCACAGGACCATTCTAGATTTTTATTTTCTGATGATTATGTTATTAGTGGTCCTAATTTTTCTGACACTGTTGTTGCAGATATTACAGGAGAAGCATGCAGAGGAGATGATTCCATAGGTGTAGGGGATTGCACTAAGCCCCAGGGACCACCACAAGACTCAGAGGATGAACCAGAAAGTGTAGGGACTTGCACGGTGGAAGCAAGCACCCAAGGATCACCAGTTGATTGTCCACCAGAACCTGAGGCTGAAGAGGAGCATGCACATGACCAGGAGGAGACCACAGATACACCTTCAGGTATTATCCAGCACGCTCAGGTAAGTATTTCTCCTCTTTGTTCAGAAAAATGCAGTGAGGTGCCTAGTACTGATTTTATTGATTCTGATGAATTTATTGATATACCTTGTGTAGAAATTGTTTGTGAAAATCCAATAGAGGTACCAAACATTGATTTTATTGATCGTACTGCATTACTTGATACATCTCTTGTAGATATGGGTGGTGAAATAATTTTAGAGGCACCTATAATTGATGTTGTTTTTTATGATGAATCACTTAATACATCTTTTGTGGATATGGATAGTGAAAATTTTTTAGAAGTGCCTGAATTTGATGTTATTTATTTTGATGAATCTCTTGTTATGTCTTATGCTGAAAATGAATGTGAAATACTTTTGGAGATACCTGATATTGATTTGATTGGCTGTGATACATTGCATGATACACCCTGGATGGAAAATAATTGTGAAATTTCTATTGATGAGCCAGAAATTGATTGCTTTATGTGTGATGAGTATCTGGATGCAAATTTGGTAGGAAATAATTTTGAAAATTTCATTGAGGCACCAGAATTTGATTTAATTGAATATGATGCAGATTTGGATTCATTTTATGCAGAGACTGATATCATTTTATTTATTTCTGACCCTGAACGCTTGAGAGAGGTATTACATGTTTTTGCAGGGTCCAGAAGACTTCAGGAGTGGGTGCTCCAACTGAACAGACTCCAGCCTCCTGGAAGGACTTCTGAAGGGCATCAAGCAGGAGGAGATGATCTGACTTTAATTAAAAGCACTCCATCCCTTGAATGGCTCTTGAACCTGAATCGCCTGAGGCCACCAGAGTAAAATATTGTGAAATTCAAGTGTGGGGGAGTTCCAAATCTCCCAGCCACCCAGACTCCTCCACTACCAAGATGGAGGCTACTTTTGGATCAACTCCGTCCACCAGAATAAAGGGGAGTTTGATTTTTCTTGTATTTTCTTTTATTTCATTTTTCATTTTCATGCTTCCTAGAATTAGAATTTTCCTTTGAACTGAGTCCTTGTAAATAAATGCATGTTATTTCTTTTGTCACTTTTTCTTGCATGAGTAGAAATAAAAGTATCCCTCTAGGTTATCTTCATGTCATTTTAGAATCTTTTGAAAATAAATTAAATTTGATTGTTAAGACTTAAGGTTTGAGCTCATGGATGAATTCTTGGATGCTTGAGTACTACTTGTTTTAAATTCTTAATTGATGACTTGAGATGAATTATTTTGACCTAGTGAGAATTAGCCTTACTTTTGTGATACACATATGTCATTGTGCTCTAGAACTTGCTTAGGTTCTTTCAAAATCATATTTCAATGATTGGATCACATCTATAATGGCTATTCCATTTGTTTTCCTTTCCATATTAATTTTGGCAAAAATCATGTTCATTCCATTTTTCTTTACTTATTTCTTACTCTTACCCTCACTTTTCATTGGACTTGTTTGTTTGGAATGTTTCTAATACTATTTTGCCCGAGACGGACAAAGATTCAAGTGTGGGGGAGTGACTAAGGCTTTGGATGCATTTCAACTCGAAAAAAAAAAATTTCATGTGCCAAGTGAGTGAGTTTGGTGCCAAGAATGAACAAGAGAAATGGAAGCCATTGGAGATTTAGATTCTTTACTACATTTTGAAGATCAAAGTGGCATGCAATGAAAAGAAAAATCTGCAATGAAAGAAAAAGAAAAAAAGAGATGGCACACAAAAGCAAGGAATTCAAAGAAGAAGAGATTGTTTCGGTATCACTTGAATTCAATGGGCATAGACATAGTTTAGTATCTATCTAAATCCGAATTATGGGTGTTGAAAATCAGTGATGTAGTGCCAAATTAAGTGAAGCATTTTTGAAGAAGAATTCGGCAATGAAAAGGCAAAATGGCACGCAAGCAAAGGCAAGGTTGTGCCATAGGAAAAAAAATCAGTAAAGCTTGTATCAATGTCCCCTGCCACTTATCATTTGGGTAGTTAGCTTCTTTTAGCTGCTGCAAGGAGGTTTCTGAAAATTATTGAATGTAAATGCGATGCAGTGTATCAACATTGGAGCTAAATTGAGGCTGATTAGAAGCTGAGCACAGCTGGAAAAATCAGAAACAAATGCAGAAAAGTTGAAGCAAATACAGAAATCTGTAAAAATCAGTAGGAAATAGGAATGTGAGGCAGATTGGTTTCCAGCATTGGCAGATGCAGTCCATTTGAAGCTCACGGCAGAGCTGGGTTGAAGTTGATTCTGACAAAGATTTGGGAGCTGAGAACATTACTGAATTTGAAAGAAAAAAAAAAGAAAAAAAAAATCAGTGAAGAGGCTGAAATTTGATTTGCTACTTAGCCATTTTGAAGTGGAACAATTCAATTCAGCTAGTGATGCTATCTTTCAGGAAATCAAATGTTTGCAAGGATAAAGAATCAGTGATGCCGTGGATGCTGGACTTAAAACAGAAGGAAAAAGAAGAAAAAGGTTAGAAGAGTGCCAACTTGTAAAAGGTTTTGTATCAAAATTAGCAAGAGTAGTTTAGTGAGGGATGTAAGTGGAGCATCTATTTCACTAGATGTTTAAAGTTCTCTGATGCAAATCTGATCTGAAGTGCTCCATTAGAAGAATTCAGAGCAAAGAAAAAAAAACAGTTTGAGAAAATAAGAAAAGAAAAGAAGAAACCAAGTGGACACAATTGAGTTGGAATTGAAAATCATTGAAGTTCTCTAATCCAAATCAAAAGCTTTGCTCCACTACAAATCTGACCTTGCTAGAGGATAAAAGAAGAAGAGAAAAATCAGAAAAGAGAAGAAAGAAACAAAAATGGCACGAAATTGGGAAACTTGGCACATTGAGATCAAATGGAGTTATTTTTCATCCAAGTCAGAGGAATTTACTCAAGATTTACTCCACCACGCTTTTGATATCACTAGAGGACTGATAAGAGGGGCAAGACACATTGGAAACATTTTTAAACAACCAAGTCTTCCACTCCATCAAAATTTTCTATTTTCTTAGTCTTTATTTCATTTCTCACCATTTTTCATGTTTTCATTTGTTTTTATAGTTGTTGATCCTATTCATGATTAATGGTGGAGATTAGATAATAAGCAAGCCTATGGTAGTGCAAGAAGCATATGTGTAAGAGTGAGCTCCACTTCCATCACCAAGTTAGAATTTAAGGAGAGAGCCACCAAAACTTCCCTTGAAAGGCTAGTGATTTAAATTCATCTCAATGACTCATGATTGATGAAGAGGCTAAGTTGTTGATTTAAGGACAAGATAGTAATCCATAGAGCTTAGATTTTTGAGAATTGACAACCTTAGGTAATTTCTTTTCATGTGCTTCTAATTATGCTTAAGAGAGCCTAAGGGATACATATTTAGTAGTTTCGCGAGACGCTCAAGGTTAAGTGTGGGGGAGTTGATAAGTACCATTTTTGTGATTATTTTAGATGTTAAAATCCATGTTTGACCTATGTTTTTATGGCTTATTTGTGATTTTACCCTAGGTTTTAGGATTTCCTCTTATTTTGGACTTAATTGCAAAATTACTCAATTTTTGGATTATTTGGCCACTAATTTTCTGATATATTTTTGTAGGCATCAACGAATCCTGGACCTAGGGCATATTGGGTCAAACCTGAGTCGGATGTGAACCGGATCGAATTATCAAGCCTACGATTAATCCGGGCCGTCCGATTCAAGAGCGGCTAGATCTGAGCCATCCGGGACGATCTGAAGCAATCCGAGCTAGGGTTAGGGTTGATCAGGCTCTATGATCAAGATCTGAAGGTTTCATCCCAATCAGAGTTAGATCAATTGTTGGATCAAGCAAGGAGGGCTCTAGAGCGTCCATTCACAGATTGAGTCGATCTGGACCATCCGTTGCATATCTGGAGGATCCGAGCTGCCACGAGGCAGATCCTGACCCCAGATCATCATCATAAAAGTTTGGCTCAAATCAGACCAAGATCTACCGTTGGATCTCCTCCGATCAATCTGAGCCGTCGATTTGTTCCTATTTAATCAAAACGCAGCCACATTTCTCAGCGTCGCGTCTTCTTCGCCGCAACGCAGTTCTTCAGCTGTTCTTAGTTTTCCTTCAATAGTTTCTTCATCTAAAGGGGCGCGACCCCTCAATTATTCTCTTAGATCGAGTGCTAGGTCATTGGCGAGCTCATCAGTGAAGTTCTAGCCTCAACTTGCCCAAGAAACAGAGCTGAGTGAGGGTTTCCTCAGCTCTGCCATTTGTTTCTTTTTGATCGGTTGTGTTCCATCTTCATCCACCCGAGCAGTTCAGAGGGGTTCCCTGGAGTGTTTGGATCATCCACAAGCTGCAGCGCAATCGGACACAGCTGAATTGAAGGAATTCGAATGGAAAATTCAGATTTGAGCAAGCTGAGTTTGAATGGATCGCTAATTGAGTATCTCCATTGAATTGTTGAGCTTGCGGGTTCGAGGCTCACCATTGCGTGACGAACAAGGAGCACTTGAGCTTAGGGAGCGATTGGGGTTTAGATTTCTATTTGCAATTTTGATTTGTAGCTATAATTTCAGATTCTGCCGCAATTCATTTCTGAATTTCTTTCTTAGCTACTGTAATTTACGATTTCTAAGTTGTCAGCTGTAATCTAGCTTTAATTCTTCAAGTTAAGTAGTTTAGGAGTATGTTTAGTAAACAAGCAATTTAGTTTCACTTAGTTTTACAGTTTCGGCATTTGCGTATCAATCCGGCACTTGCGTATCAGATTTATTCAGCTACTCAGTTTCAGTTTTCGGAATTGTTCCATTGTAATTAGATTTCAGTAATGAGTTAGGCAAGTTGTAGTGAGCCATTGCAATTAGTTTAGTTTGTTTTGTAGCTAAGTTTCGTTTCTGAAATTCCATTAGCTGTTTCGTAGCAGGTTGTTGCTGTTTTGCCATTTCAATTCAGATTTTTCTTTTTGCAGTTTCTTTCAATTCAGTTGAGCCCAGTTTAGAGATAGCACTTAGTGTGCTCATGCACTTAGATTAGCTCACTTAGCATCGTTTCTGAATCCAAGTGTATTTCCTTAACTTTGTTCAATTTGTTCCGTGCCACTTACAGTTTGTGTATCAACTAACTCCGGCAGCACTTCAGTTATCATTTCAGCAGCTTGCTGAAATTAAGCAATAGTTTTCCTTAAGCTTCCTTAAGCTCTAGCGTAGTGTATTGAATTCAGCTTGCATATGCTGTTATTGTACCTAATTCAGGATCTGAAACTCTGCATTTCTTTCTTGTTTACCTGAGCATAAACTTCTGCATCCAGATTTATGAAATTCTGCACACAGCTCAGCCCTTATGCATCTCATTTCTGCACTTGGTGTGCAGTTTATTAAGCATGTTTGCTGTGGTTGAATATTTTTCATTCATTCTTGCAAGTTATTCACTGATAGCCCAGCCTTCCAGCTGATCCGATCAGTGTCATTCCAGTTGTAAGTGATAGACTTGCTACTTAGAATCAGAATTCTGTTTTGGCACA
The DNA here is from genome assembly GCA_024364735.1 of Boesenbergia rotunda. Taxonomy (NCBI): domain Eukaryota; kingdom Viridiplantae; phylum Streptophyta; class Magnoliopsida; order Zingiberales; family Zingiberaceae; genus Boesenbergia; species Boesenbergia rotunda. The sequence goes on along the minus strand of JAGFNQ010007698.1, from coordinate 66,541 downwards.
CACCTTTGCAATTGAAACTAGTTGTTTTGCATGTGTTAATTGCTATCACTTTGTTCAACTTATTAGCTAAGCTGTCTTTATTTTCATTGTGAATTCATCTCGAATGCAACTCAAACTCAGATTTTGTCTCGAAACCCAAAAATAGTAACGACACCTAAATACAAGCTTGAATCGAACAACGTCAACTAGCCCCGAGAAAAATACGACCTGTGGCCCCTATATTACATTTTCATACTTTTGATTGTAAAAGGGTTTCCAGCATTTCATTTCATTTTATATATTTAAATTTGATGGACCCACATTCGTGACAGTATATTTTGGGTCCGTCACCAAGCTAGGGTTTCATCCACTTTAGCCCTCCAAGCTAAGGATTTTTCACCTAATCCTCCAAGTTAGGAATTTGCACCTAACCCTCCAAGTTAGGACTTTTCACCTAGCCCTCCAAGCTAGGACTTTTCACCCAACTCTTCCGGATTAGGACTTTTCCAAACCTAGCCCTCCAAGCTAGGACCTGACCCTCCAAGCCAGGACTTTTTCATCTAACTCTCCAAGTTGGGACTTTGCACCTAACCCTCCAAGTTAGGACTTTTCAGCTAGCCCTCCAAGCTTGGACTTTTCACCCAACCCTTCCGAATTAGGACTTTTCAACACCTAGCCTTCCAAGCTAGGATTTTCTACACCTAACCCTCCAAGTTAGGATTTTCCAATACCCTGCCTGATCCCCGATCAGGACTTAATCATAATCATCAACCTAAACTAAAATCGGTGTCAACACCAAAACAACAATCAGGGTCAGACTGCATCAACACTCATGGCTACACGAGCGTAGCAGAGGGCTTCTCAAAGGCCCTCCCAAGCTGCCAGCCAAGGGCCTCAGGGCCCGGAGCCAGTTGCACATCGCATCTCGGGAGGACAAGGCAGGCCGGCTATGCCTAAGGGTGGTCCCGTACCTCCCCCTGCGGTCGTCCCCCAGGAGCAAGTCGGCGAGGCCCATTCAGTGTCAGCCGAGGCCTCAGTCTCTAACCCGGTGCGCGGGAGGCGATCGGATAAGGGAAAAGCTCCTGCTGACCCTGCTTCGATCATGCCGGTACGTAGTCCTTTTGCTCTCTGGATCTTGGAGGATCCCGTGCCTCATCATCTTCGTTTCTTCGCCGTCCTTGAGTACGTGGGGACCACGGATCTGGAGGAGCACTTGATGATGTTTGAGAGTGCCGCTATGCTTCAGCAATATCCTGAAGGTGTTAAGTGCAGATCCTTCCTGACCACGCTCTCTGGCACGACCCAGAGATGGTTTGACCGACTCCCCGACGGGTTTGTCACGATCTTTGAAAGGTTCAAGAGGGTGTTTCTGCAGCACTTCCCCAGTAGCCGACGGCACCACAAAACGAGTCTCAACCTGTTCGCCCTGAAGCAAGGGCCAAAAGAAACCCTTAAGTCTTACATTCGGAGGTTTAACGAGTTGGCGATGGATGTGCCTACTGCCACTCAGGAGGTTATGGTTAGCGCGTTCTCCTAGGGTCTGCAGGAGGGAGAGTTTTTCCGATCGTTGATCAGGAAGCCCCCGAAGGATTTCGACAGCCTTCTAGGCAAGGCTGACAAGTATATCAACGTCGAAGAAGCGCAAGCGACTCGGCACAAGGAGTCGGCGGCTTCGGCGCCTCCTCCTCCTGTTCAGGGTGCTAGACCCTCAGGAGGACCTATTCGTAGTCCGCGAGGCCCCGCCGAGCACGCGGGCATGGAACGACGCCACGTGCAGCAGGTGGCCCAGGGATGCTTTCCCGCCCGATGGAGGTCATACTGCAGCTTCCATCAAAGTCACGGGCACGCCACCGAGGAGTGTCGACAAGCCGGCCGGGGTTGGGCTCAGGCCCCCAGAGGACGAGGGCGACAAACACCTCATGAGCGGGGGGCAGGCCGGGGTGGCCCGAATGCCGAGTCGGTGGCCGAGGAACTGCAAGAGCACCCTACAGCTGCTCGAAATCTATTCCCTCAGGGGAATCGAGCGGTGGAAGAGGAGATGGAAGAAGAGCGGGCCAATCAGCAAAATGTCGTCCGAGGCGGCGTGCATGTCATCTCGGGTGGCCCGACAGGAGGAGACTCTCACCGGGCCTGGAAAGCCCAAGTGCGCCGACTGGAGATCCATCAAGTCGACACTAGTCTGGCCCAGGCAGAGGGGCCGCAAATCAGCTTTGGGCCCCAAGATCTGCAGGGGTTGGAAGTTCCCCACGATGATGCGCTGGTCATCACCGCCGTCATCGCCAATTATCAAGTCCACCGCACCATCGTGGACACCGGTAGCTCGGTCAATATATTCTACAAGAGGGCATTTGATCAGCTCCAGATTGAAAAGTCCCAGTTGGAGCTAGTGGCGACCCCGTTGTTTGGCTTCACGGGGAACCCGGTACAGCCCATTGGCCAAATTCGGTTGGCCATATCCCTGGGTGAAGAGCCATTGAAGAGGACTCGGTGGTCCACCTTTCTGGTGGTGGAGGCCCCTTCATCCTACAATGCCATTCAGGGCCGACCTACCCTCAATGAGTTCCGGGTCGTTGCCTCCACCATCTACCTGAAGGTTAAATTCCCAGTCGGGGACCAGGTGGGAGAAGTCAGGGGTGACCAGAAGGTAGCCCGTAGGTGCTATGTGGACGATGTTCACGTAGAAAGTCGCAAGGCCCCACGTCCCTTCCCTGATTGCAACATGGTCCAAGCCTCTCCTTGGTCTGAATTGCATGAAGACAAAGAGGAGGTGCAGCTCCTCCCCGACCGGGAGGAATCCCGAGTCAAGGTCGCCGCCGGACTGCCAGAAGAGCTGAAGGAGCCCCTGTTGGAGTGCTTGGCTCGGAACCAAAATGTCTTCGCCTGGTCCGTCAAGGAGCTGAGAGGCGTCCAACTGGAGGCTGCGGAACACCACCTCCACGTCTACCCCCACGCTCGGCCCGTGAAGCAAAGGAAGCGGGACTTTAGCACCGAGCAGAACAAGGTGATCAAAGCGGAGATCGAGAGGTTAACGGAAGCAAGGCATATCAGGGAGGTGCAATTCCCGTCGTGGCTGGCCAACGTGGTGCTAGTGCCTAAGCCGGACAACAGATGGCGAATCTACATCGACTTTCGGGATCTCAACAGGGCCTGCCCGAAAGATTGCTACCCCTTGCCCCGGATTGATCAGATGGTGGACTCAACAGCAGGCAGCGAGTTCATCTGCATGCTGGACGCTTACCAGGGGTATCATCAAGTACCCCTGGCGACCGAGGACCAAGAAAATGTTAGCTTCAACACGGCGGACGATACTTATTGTTACACCGTTATGCCATTCGGATTGAAGAACACTAGAGCCACCTATCAGCGGATGATGAATAAAGTCTTTCGGTCCTAGATCGGGAGAAATGTGGAAGTATATGTTGATGACATCCTCATCAAATCTGCTCGAGCTGAGGACTCGGTGGCGGATGTCGAAGAAACCTGCCAGACGCTGCGAAGGTACGGGCTCAAGCTGAACCCAGCTAAGTGCCTTTTTGGTGCTCGAAGGGGGAAATTCCTAGGCTATATTGTGACTGAGCGGGGCATAGGAGCTAACCCGGGGAAGGTCAAGGCCCTGATGGATATGCCCCCGCCCAGAAATCTACGGGAGGCTCAGCGGCTTGCAGGGCGAATCACAGCCCTATCTCGGTTTATCTCCCGATCGGCAGAGCGAGGGTTGCCTTTCTTCAAAACCCTCCGCAAAGCTACAAAGTTCCAATGAGATGTCGACTGTGACAAGGCATTCGAGGAGCTAAAGGCTTACCTCGCTGAACTGCCTGTGTTGGCAAAACCGGAGGTTGGGGAGATGCTATACGTGTATTTGGCCGCATCAGCTGACTCGGTCAGCCTAGTTTTGGTCAAGCGGGAAGCGGCTGAACAGCAGCCAGTGTACTTCTTCGCTCATTTATTAAAGGGAGCCGAGTGCCGCTACACGACACTCGAAAGATTGATGTATGTGCTGTTGTTGGGTGCCCGGAGACTTCGTCCTTATTTCTTGGCGCATCCTATCGTAGTATTGACGAACAACAACCTGGGCCAAGTAGCCTCAAATCCTGAAGCATCGGGGCGACTGATCAAGTGGACCACCGAGCTGAGTGAATATGACATCCAGTACCAGCCTTGACCAACTATCAAGGCTCAAGCTCTAGCTGACTTCTTAAGCGAGCTGCACTCAGATGAGATTGAAGAGACGTGGCAGATATATGTGGATGGTTCGTCCACTCGATCGGGAAGTGGGATCGGTGTTCTGATGGTATCTCCTAACGGAGAAAAAATGCACCTGTCTGTGCGATTGGAGTATAAAGCCACCAATAATGAGGCCGAGTACGAGGCCCTCATAGCTGGATTGCAGGCCGCTAAACATGTAGGGGCGGCCCGAGTAATACTCTACTCAGATTCTCAACTAGTTATGCAACAAGTGGCTGGAAGTTTCGAGGTCAACAGCGATCGGCTGCAGGCTTTCGTAGAAGCTTATGAGAAGCTTAAGGCTGAATTCAAAGAGGTACAAGTGAGAAAGATCCCAAGGGAGGAGAACTTCAAGGCGGATGAATTGGCTAAGATGGCTAGGTCAGTCGGCTCATGGGTGCTTCCTCAGGCGGGCGACCCGGAGCTGTTAGTCATGCAGATAGAAAGACTGGCTGACCTGGAGTTGGAATCCGAATGGCGAACCCCGATCATCACCTACCTCACCCGGGGAACCTTACCGGCCGACCGCGAGGAGGCTCGGTGGCTCAAGAAGCACGTGTCCAGATTCACCCTGGTCGGCGACGCCCTCTACAAGAGATTGTTTTCTCGACCTCTCCTCAAGTGCCTAAGCGAAGAGGATGCTGATTATGTCTTGAGGGAAATTCATCTGGGGATCTGTGGACACCACGCTGGTGCTCGGGCGACGGCTCAGAAGGCGATAATGTCAGGATATCATTGGCCCACCCTACAGAAAGATGCCAACGAGTTGGTTGCCAAATGTCTATCCTGCCAGATGCACCAATGCCTACCACACCGACCCACAGAAGCCATGAAGGCGTCAGTGGTCTCTTGCCCTTTTGACCAGTGGGGCATGGACATCGTAGGGCCATTCCCGACGGCCGCCGCTCAGAAGAAATATATGCTGGTGGCAGTCGATTACTTTTCCAAGTGGATAGAGGCGGAGGCTCTGTCGCGTATCACCGAGCTGGCGATAATGATGTTCTTGTGGCGAGACATACTGTGCTGATATGGAATCCCACACAAGTTTGTCTCGGATAACGGGAGACAGTTCCAAGGCAGGAAGATACAGGAATGGTGCGCTAAATATGGCATCAAGCAGGCTTTCACTTCTGTAGCCTACCCTCAGAGCAACGGCCAGGCAGAAGTGGCCAATCGGGAGATTCTCAGAGGGTTGAGGACTAAGCTCGACCACGTTGGCGAAACATGGGTAGAGGAGCTCCCAAGCATCCTATGGGCCTTGAGAACCACTATCAAAGAAACAACTGGATGTACGCCTTTCCAGCTGGTTTATGGAACCGAAGCAGTGATCCCAGTCGAGGTCGGGTGTGAATCGGATCGAAGGGCAGCATATGATGACGATAATCCGGAGAGACGACATTTGGAGCTGGACCTGGTCAACGAAATTGGAGACAGAGCGGCGGCTCGGATGATCGCGTATAGGCAGAACATGAAGCAGAGGTACGAGTGAAGGGTGTTGCCCATATCCTTTCAAGATTCTTCCGCCCTTTTGTTTCTCCACCAAGCATCAGGTGACACCATCCCTGCAGCCACCAGCTGCTCACCTACCAACGCCAGCTACCACTGAGCTCTCCCTGGACTCCCTGAGCTTCCCTCAGCCAAGCTCCAGTCTCAGCTCCAGTCTGCAGCTCAGCTGTTGCAACCTGAGATGGAAAAACGGACAAACCTGCTCCAAAGAAAGGTCTCCATTGACTCTCCTTGAGTGTTTGAATCCTTCCCTGTCACCTGCAGCTTAATCAGAGTGTTAGCACAGCATATCAATCAGAAAATCAAGGATCAGTGAGTGAGCGCAGAGAATCAGATATGTTCAGAGCGTCTGACAACGCAATTTGAATTAAAGTGATCGGTCATCGGACCGATCCAGTGCTTGTAGGTCGGTCACCAGACCGATCCACTCCTTCGCTGGGATTCCCAGCTCTCGCGGCAATACACGCCTGATCGGTCTGGTGACCGATTAGAGTGAAGCCTAATCGGTCTGGTGACCGATCAGAGTGAAGCCTGATCGGTCCCCAGACTGATCAGAGTGAAGCCTGATCGGTCACCCAGACCGATCAGGTCTAATGAACAGTGATCTCGGAAATCAAATCCTAAGTCCCTGATCGGTCATCGGACCGTTCAGGAGCTGATCCGTGGGGGAACTCACTCACTGTTCGCTCCCTGATCGGTCACTAGACCGATCAGGAGCAAGGTAGTGAGGAAGCTGCCTGCTCCCTGATCGGTCACCAGACCGATCAGGAGCCAAGTAACACGGCAACAACCTGCTCCCTGATCGGTCACCGGACCGATCAGACATCGCTGGATTGGTCACCAGACCGATCCACGAAGGAGCAGCGTGCCAATATCCCCGATCGGTCACCAGACCCATCAGGGACTCAAACTTAGCCCTCCAAGCTAGGGTTTCATCCACCTTAACCCTCCAAGCTAAGGATTTTTCCATCTAACTCTCCAAGTTGGGAATTTGCACCTAATCCTCCAAGTTAGGACTTTTCACCTAGTCCTCCAAGCTAGGACTTTTCACCTAACCCTCCAAGCTAGGACTTTTCACCCAACCCTTCCGAGTTACAACTTCATCCAACCTAGCCCTCCAAGCTAGGCACCTGACCCTCCAAGCCAGGACTTTTCACCTAACCCTCCAAGTTAGGACTTTTCACCTAGCCCTCCAAGCTAGGACTTTTCACCCAACCCTTCCGAATTAGGACTTTTCCAACACCTAGCCCTCCAAGCTAGGATTTTCCACACCTAACCCTCCAGGTTAGGATTTTCCAACACCTAGCCCTCCAGGCTAGGATTTTCCATACCATGCCTAATCCTCGATCAGGACTTAATCATAATCATCATAATCATCAACCTAAACTAAAATCGGTGTCAACACCAAAACAACAATCAGTGTCAGACTGCATCAACAATCTCTCCCTTTTTGTTGTTTGACAACTCGATTTTAAGTTTAGGGATTCTCAATCAACTTTCCTAAAACTCAGAATCATAGGGGAATCAGGATCCTCCCCCTACAGTATGATCATCCTAAACTTAACCAACCACACTCTCCCCCTTTGTCGAACACCGAAAAGGGTCTAGAAGGGCTGTTAATTTTAACCATACTCCTCGTCAACCTGGGGGTATCCCAAATCAACAAAGATGTGATTGATTTTTGATAAACATATGAACACATATGACAGCAATAGGGCATGGCAAATCAGGCATATGTATCATATAAGCATCGTATGCATGAACAAAGCAATATGGAGTGAGGCATATAGGCAGATAGTAAACATGTGAACATATATAAGCCAACCTCCTAAGCATAATAAGACAAGCAAAATATCGAAGACATCATATTAACACAGCCTGGTCATTTAATGGCAAGATCATCATCTAGTAAAATAGCAGTGCATCAAATCAAACAACCAAACAGATGCATATCAATGCATCGAAGTCAAACAAGTATGGCACACGACCAGAGAAGTCAAGTCACTAGGCATACAGCCTGAGAGTCATACAACGCAAGGGATCAGAAAGCCAAATGTCAAACAGACATAGGGTATATTAGTCATCAGTGGGGGGGGGGGGGTCAGCCTGCATCGGATCGTCCAGCGTCTCATCAACAGCAGCAAAGGGAGCTGGTGCAGCACTAGAAGATGGCGCAACTCCAGGGAATGTGTGCTGGCGCCACTCAGCATACCATGTCTGCTGTAGAGTCCGAGATCCGGAAACGTCGGTCTCGATCGCGGTCAGTCTGCGATCGATGGAGCGAAAATCTATCCGAACCTCTTCGTGCCAGGTCTCCCGCAAATGAATATCCTCCTGGAGAGTCTGATCCATCTCTGAGAGCTGCCAGCGAAGATTTGGCTTGGGCTCGTCGTCATAATCAGCAGCAGCATCGGCTGGCACCTGAACCTGTGGACCTCCCCTCGATAACTCACCAAGAACCCTACCATCCTTCCACACCAATGCCCGATCATGCTCCCTAACGATGATGCTGGACTTAGCAAATGCCCGCTGGCCATGTCTACAATCCTGTCGGACCATAGGTATCGTCCGGCCCTTGGTGACATCAACACCAACTGACATGAGCCAGTCGGTGATGACGTGACCAAAAGGCATGTAGACCGTGCGGCGGCTGGGCTCCCGATAAGATAATATAGCCTGGAAAATGCTCTCCATGATATCGAAGTCCAAGCGGCGGTGCATGCCGTAGAGCATCAAACAGTGATAGGGTCGAATCTCAGTTAAAGGTTTGGAAGTGATTGGTAGGATACAATTTGTGATAATCGTGAACAAGATGTAGCTAGTGGGAGAGAGACGAAGTGCTGCTAAGGTAGGAAAATCAGGGCCCAGCTCATCGAGACCGGCTGGGCGAGGATGACCGAAGAAATACTGATGTATACCATCGAGAGTAACATCCGCAAAAGGTGTCAATAAAGGATCAAGAAGCTCGGGGTAGATCGAATACAGATTTGGTGATCGTTGACCACCCAAATACTCTGCTAAAATCTCGTAAGAAAAATCAAGAGTCCTTTTGGCGACTCGAGTAGTGAACTCGAAACCGCCTTGAGGACCTTGCTGGAGGTTGTTGTAAAATTCGGAGACAAGGTCATGATTGATCGGCCGCTCAAGGGTGAGGAGAAAGCCAAGGTTATAGAAAGTGACTATCTCATGATTGAAGGACAATACTCAATCAGGAAAGGGACATCTATCGATCGGCAGGGTAACAATTTGAAGGTCCTTGATTGGAAAGCCTGCTCACAGGCGGCATTCGGAAAGCGAGAGCTCGAGGAAGGCTGTGGCCTTCTGGAGGGTGCAGATGAAGAGGGGGCTTTCCCTTTTGAGCTGCCCTCCGCAGCTTCTTTACCCTTAGAAGATTTTCTAAAGAATTGAATTGATCATGGCACAAGATTAAAGGAACACACAAACCACACACGAATTGATCATGGGATAAGATAATCAAGTGAGCAAGGTCGAGTTGATCATAAGAGAATAGATTTAATCAAAGGATTATGGCAACAAATTTGATCACAGAGACATAATCATGAGGTAAGACATTTGATCATAGGTAAGATATGGAAAGGAGAGGTCACGGCCAACACAAGAAGATCACGGCACAAAACAAACACCAAAACATGATTAGCTTCATACACATGTTCTATAGACGGATTCGTAATGAAACACTAAACAAAAACTCACTTGGGTGTCATTGATGGAGTTCTTGAAGGTTGAGAGTAAAAAACCTTCCTGAATCTCGTGCAAGGGAAGGATCTCGGCGCAAGAGACGAACGCAGACACCCTTCAGCAAGATAAACTTGCCGAAAACAGGGAGGAGCTCTCGCGCAGAGGGGATCGCAAGCGATCACGCACAGGAAGAAGGAAAGCTCAGAGAAACTCACGCACAGGAGGAAGCTTCGGTGGTGAAGGGTTTTTGGTCGGCTAGGGTTCAGGAGTAGGGAAAAATCGTGATTAAAACGGTTGGTGGATCGGTCCACCAACCGCACTTTAATGCAGTTGAATGGATCACCGTTCGATCTGGGAGCGCCCAGACCGATCAGGCTTTGGCCTGATCGATCAGGATGCGATCAGTAAGGTCGGATGATGATCTGGAGGCCCCCTGATCGGTCTGTGGACCGATCCCAACAGGAAGCCAGATCGGTCCGGGGACCGATCCAGAGTAGCACAGAATGTTTAGGTCGAAATTTGTCCAAGTTTCTGCGACCCCTCTGATCGGTCTGTGGACCGGTCACTACAGGAAGGAGCCAGATCAATCCGGGGACCGATCAGCCCTACGCCTGATCGGTCTGGTGACCGATCAGGGTTCCTGATACTCCCTGATACGACCTAAAACTTGCAGTTTTAGATTTTCAGAATTTTCCCAACGAGATTTGATGAAGTTTATCGAACTTGGACATGAACTCAAGACTAAAATTGATCCCTAAACAAGGATCAAAGGTCCTTATAGGTTCAACAATCACTTTGCTCCACCCAAGTGAAGTCAAACTCAATCAACAATCATCCAAGCAAATTCAATCAAGTTTTGTATCAAATTCATGTTTCCAATCAAGTTTCCTTGATTGGAATGTCCAAGTATGATCATGAAGCCAAATACACATGTGTTATGCATTGGTTTTCCCCATACTTGGTCACCAAAGTGATTTTTATCTCGTCAACTTAATTTCTCAAGGGATGCAATGACATTTTGAGAAATTGAGTTGATCCTAACATCTCACCCCATTTCTAGCAAACAAAAACGTTTTGGTAAACCTTATAGTTTGTGTGAGATGTCCCCAAAGTTACCCAATTGTATCCCAACAATTAGAACTTATCATGAAGGGTTTTTTGATGCACTTTGAAATTTATGAAGCACGACACATTCCCAACTCCCTTCTTAAGAAACTAAACTCATTTTCGGGGAGTGGTTTAGTGAAAATGTCAGCTAGATTTGACTTGGACTCTACATGTGAGAGTACAATATCTCCCCTAGCAACATGATCCCTAATAAAGTGGTGACGCACTTCAATATGTTTGGTCCTAGAGTGATGGACTGGATTCTTAGTTAAGTTAATTGTGCTAATGTTGTCACACAACACTTGCACACCTTTGTAACTTAATCCATAGTCCTCTAAAGTGTGAATCATCCACAACAATTGTGACACACTCTCTCCCATAGCAATATATTCTGCCTCGGTCGTGGAGAGAGCAACACAATGTTGCTTCCGACTTGACCAACTAACCAAGGATGATCCTAGGAATTGGCAACCCCAACTTGTGCTTTTCCGATCCAACTTACATCCAGCGTAGTCGGAATCAGTATAGCCAATTAGATCAAATGATTCGGTACGGGGGTACCAAAGACCGACTCCTATTGTGCCTTTAAGATATCTCAAAATTCGCTTAACAGCGATTAAATGAGATTCCTTGGCACAAACTTGATACCTAGCACACATACCCACAGCGAAAAGAATATCAGGTCGACTAGCTGTAAGGTATAGCAAACTACCTATCATGCTTCGATATTGAGTCAAATCAATGGGTTTACCACTCTCATCATTGTCTAATCTTGTGTTTGTAGCCATGGGAGTGGTTACCTCTTTTGAATCACTCATATTGAATTTTCGAAGCATTTCTTGTGTGTATTTCGATTGGTGCACATGGATCCCATCTCGGGTTTGTTTGATTTCAAGTCCAAGGAAGAAAGTCAACTCTCCCACTAGACTCATCTCAAATTCACTTTCCATGTGTCCAATGAACTCATTTAAATAGCCCTTGTTATTTGAGCCACAAATTATGTCATCAACATAAACTTGGGCTACAAAAATATTATCACCATCTCTCCGTAGAAATAGTGTAGGGTCTATTTGGCCTCTAACGAAGCCCTTCTCAATTAGGAACGTCGACAACTGCTCATACCAAGCTCGGAGTGCTTGTTTAAGGCCATAAAGTGCCTTTTTGAGTTTAAACACGTGGTTTGGAAATTCTGAATTCTCAAACCCCGGTGGTTGTTCAACATGGACCTCTTCTCTTATTAGACCATTTAGAAAGGTCGATTTGACATCCATTTGATATAATTTGAAACCACGATGAGCTGCAAAAGCTAGCATCAATCGGATGGACTCTAATCGTGCCACGGGAGCATAAGTCTCATCATAATCAAGGCCTTCAACTTGACTATAGCCCTTGGCTACTAAGCGTGCCTTGTTTCTAAAGATTTCTCCCTTGTTATTCAATTTATTTTTGAAGACCCATTTGGTTCCAATGATGGTGGTCTTCTTAGGTCTAGGGACTAAGTCCCAAACTTGACTTCTCTCGAATTGACCTAGTTCATCTTGCATTGCAATGATCCAATCGGGATCACTTAATGCTTCATTAATTTTCCTAGGTTCAATTTCGGAAATTAGGGCAACTTCATTTGTCTCATTCCGAAAGAATGATCTAGTTCTAACCCCATGATGGATATCTCCAACAATTTGGTCTTGGGGATGACTAGAGGCTAATCTAGTTTGCCTTGGTATTAGTGATGCTTCTTGAATAGATTCACTAGACACAAGCTCAGCCTCAGGATCCGGCTGATCAAAGGGTTGTCTAGCTTCACTGTCATCAGACTCATCACCATGAACATCATTTGGAGTTTCATTCAAACTTAGTCTCCTAAGTTCAAGTTGGACTCCTTCTACATTTTCTGATTGGTCATTTGATTTTGAAATTTCTTTAAAAACCACATCAGAAGACTCTTCAACTAATCTAGACTTCTTGTTGTAGACTCAGTAGGCTTTGCTAACTAGAGAGTACCAGACTAGTATCCCTTCATCAGCCTTTGCCGTGAACTTTCCAAGGTGATCCTTGGTGTTTAGGATGATCACCCTACAACCAAACACCCTAAGGTGTCTAACCATAGGTGGTTTCCCAAACCAAAGTTCATGGGGAGTCTTACCCAAGAATCTATGAATGAGGACTCGGTTTTGCACATAGCAAGCTGTATTTACAGCTACGACCCATAAGTAACTCGGTAGTGAGTACTCATTAAGCATGCTTCATGCAGCCTCTTGTAAGACACGGTTCTTCCTCTCTACAACACCATTTTGTTGTGGTGTTCTAGGAGTGGAGAACTCATGCCTATAACCTCTATCTTGACAGAATTCTAAAAATCATTGATTTTGAAATTCACCTCCATGATCACTTCTAATTGACTTAATAGTTGATGATTTTTCATTTTCTAACCTTCTACAAAAAGAAATGAAAACATCTAAGGTTTGGTCCTTAAATTTCAGAAAATATGTCCATGTATATCTAGTAAAATCATCAATGATAACAAAGCAATATCTACTTCCATTCAATGATATGATGGTACCACAATCAAATAGATCCATATGAAGTAAATCTAATGCACTAGAAGTACTTACAGCGCTTTTACCTTTATGTGCAGATTTTGTTTGCTTACCCATTTGACATGCATCACAAATCATTTCATTTTCATACCTGATGCTTGGCAAGCCACGAACCAATCCCTTGTTGGCCAACTTCTGGATGTTCTTCATGTTCACATGTGCAAGCCTTCGGTGCCAAAGGGTGGACTCTTCTTCTTTTGACATGAAACACTTAGCAGAAACATTAGTAGCACTTTTAAATGAAACTTGATAAATATTGTCTACTCTTGTTCCTACTAGTACCGTGTCCAAGGTGTCATGTTGTCTAACTAGACATTGACTTGGTTGAAAATCAATTGTGTAACCCGTGTCACACAATTGACTGACACTTAGGAGATTAAATTTCATCCCCTTGACTAGAAGGACATTTGAAATTCTAAGACATTCGGATATTTGAATGTCTCCTATTCCTATGACCTTAAGACTACCATTGTTACCAAATGAAATATTACCTCTACTTTTCTTGTGAAGTGTAGTAAACAATGATCTATCCCCGGTCATGTGTTTGGAGCATCCACTATCAACGAACCAAGTTGATAGATGCTCCCCCTCAATCATAACCTACACAATTCGAAAAATGGAAGATTTAGGTACCCAAACCTTGGGACCTAAAGCATCAACTAAACAAGACTTAGGCACCCATGTCTTAACAACTTTCTTTTGAACCTTAGATGTCCTAGATTGTCTCATATCAGTCCTAGACATAAGAGACACAAATGAAGGTTCCTTGGGTCGGTAACCAATACCGGCCCTATTGTAAACTGCCCTTTGGGCATTCAAGATCATGTCTAGGGTCTTAGAGCTAGTTGTGAACTTCTCAAGAATATTGTTGAGTTTCTCAACTTCACTCTTTAATGATTGGTTTTCTTCTACTAGCAAATCATTTACATCCTCAACCTTAGAGGATTTCAAGTATTCAACCTCAAGTTTTAATGACTTAATCTCATCTTCTAACAATTCAACATGTAAGTCATCAATGTTATCATCCCTAGATCGTTTCAATTGATCAATTTCTAATTGCAATGCTTTAACCTTATTTTTAGACTTCTTTAGCATATTAGTTAAACATGCAATAGCTCTATAACATTTTTCAAGCTCGGGAGAAGTTACCTCTTCATCATCTGAAGATGATGAAGCCGCGTTTGAGGCGTTGGAAGATTCATCACTGCTTTCTTCTCCAAGAGCCATGAGTGTCACATGCCTTGTGCTCTTCTCCTCCTTCTCTTCATCGGATGAGCTTGAGGATGACTCATCCCAAGTGGCCTTCAAGGCCTTCTTCTTTTTCTTCGATTTCTCCTCTTTCTTTTTGGATTTCTCCTTCTTCTTCTTTAGTTTTGGGCATTCATTCTTGAAATGTCCTTTCCTACCACACTCAAAGCAAGAAGCATTAGTCTTATCAAGTTTGGCTTCACTAGAGTTACCTCTACTCTTGAAGCGACGACCCCTTCTCATCATCCTTCTCACAAAGTTTGATTTCTCCTCTTTCTTTTTGGATTTTTCCTCCTTCTTCTTTAGTTTTGGGCATTCATTCTTGAAATGCCCTTTCCTACCACACTCAAAGCAAGAAGCATTAGTCTTATCAAGTTTGGCTTCACTAGAGTTACCTCTACTTTTGAAGCGACGACCCCTTCTCATCATCCTTCTCACAAAGGTCGTCATCTCGGAGGATGAGGAGCCGCTGCCATCTTCCTCGGAATCGGACTCGGATTCGGAAGAGGATGAAGATGAAGTGACTTCCTTCTCCTTCTTCTTCTTATTGGATCGATCCCCTGCAACTAAGGCAATCCCCTTCTCCTTGGGGCCTTTGTTAGCCATTTCATGCAATTCCATTTCACAAAACAAATCATCTAACTTAACAATGGATAAATCCTTGGATACTTTGTAGGCATCCACCATGAATGACCACAAAGCATTCCTTGGAAATGCTCTAAGTACATACCTCACAAGGTCGCGATTCTCGACCTTTTCATCAATCGAATGAAGTCCATTGAGGACTTCCTTGAACCGGCTATGTAGCTCACTTACCGATTCATTTTCCTTCATGAAAAGGTTTTGTAACTGGTTGAGAAACAAATCTCTCTTGGCGATCCTTGAGTCTCGGGTGCCCTCGTGGAGTTCGATGAGCTTGTTCCACAAGTCCTTAGCACTTGTGAAAGGACCAACCTTGATGAGTTGGTCTTTGTTCATGCCGCATTGTAGAGTGACGACCGCCTTCGCGTCGGCTTCACTCTTCCGAGTTTGTTCGGCTGTCCACCGTGAAGACTCAAGTTCTTTGCCTTCATCATCCTTAGGAGGGGTGAAGCCCTCCTTCACCGCGAACCAAGTATGGATATCCATCTTCAAGTAATATTCCATCTTCGATCTCCAATATTAGAAATCTGCGCCATCGAAGAATGGAGGTCGGGTGGTGAAAAAGCCTTCTCTCAAAGCCATGGATGTAGCTCTCGGTTGTTAATCCGCAAAAGTAGAGCCCCAGGCTCTGATACCACTTGTTGGAAATCGGATGGCTAGAGAGGGGGGGGTGAATATAGCCAATCACTTTGACTTTAAACACTTATGAATTTCTGCAACTCAAAGATCAGTAGCACAGCGGAAAGAGTAGAAAACAAAGTATGCAGAAAACTAAAACGAAAACAAATCACCACAACTAGCAAGATCGCTAACAAGGAGGGTTTACAAGGTTTGGGGATAACTTGCCCCTACTCCTTGGCGTGCCCGTAAGGTGGGCGATCCCTTGATCGTCGGCAGATCAAGCCCCGGTGAACACCGGATAGAAAACAACCTCCTTCTCGGTGGAGAAACCCTTCACAGCGTTTCAATCAAAGAATAGGTTTAAGCACAATGAAACACAAGGAAAATCTTACTTAGCACTTAGCAAGGGCAAAAACACAGCAAGCTTCCTCCTTGAGCTCCACCAGCGACGATCTCATGCAAGAACCCTTCTCCGTGTCTTCTCGCNTTTGCAATGGATCATGAACTAAGTATTGACTTAATTCTGAGTTGTTTGTCCAAGAGTTGTTCACAATTTGTGATGAACTATCGGATGAACAAACTGGAGACTACCATTCCTGAGTTGATCAACATGCTGAAGACTGTGGAGCCTTCTGTAAAGCCAGATCAAAAAGCGGTACTGTTAGTTGGTTCCTCGAAGAAAGGTTCTAAGAGGAAGGCCAAAGAACAGAACAAAGGGAAGAAGAAAAAGGCCAAGAAAACTGAAAAGAAACCAAAAGGAACTTGCCATCACTGTGGCAAGGAAGGTCACTGGCGAAGAAACTGCAAGATTATCTTGAGTCCGTGAAGAAGAAGGCATCCGATGCCCCATCCTCTTCAGGTATCTTCGTTATTGAATGTCACTCTATTTCCTCAGATACCTGGGTACTTGATACTGGGTGTAGCTCACATATATGTAATGACATACAGGGGCTAAGGAATAGAAGAAGGCTCGTCAAGGGAGAAGCGAATTTGCGGGTTGGAAATGGAGCAAGGATTGCTGCTATTGCCATCGGAACATATTTGCTAAAGCTCCCAACTGGACGTGTCTTAGAATTGGATAATTGTTATTTCGTTCCTTCGTTAATAAAGAACATTGTATCTATTTCATGTTTGAATGAAAAAGGTTATCATTTAACTTTCAGTAACAACTGTTGTTACATAACTTTAAATGGCGTTCTTTATGGGAATGGAACTTTGTGCAATGGCATCTACACGTTAGATTTATCCAGTGACGTTTTCAATATCGAAGTAAGCAACAAACGTGCTCGAATAGATAATCAAATAGACTCCTACACGTGGCACTGTCGTCTTGGCCATATAAGTAAGAAACGCATGACCGAATTACACCGATGTGGAATTTTGGAATCATTTGAACCCGGTTCATTTGATACATGCGAATCGTGCTTAAAAGGCAAGATGACCAAATTACCCTTTCCCGGAAAAGGTAATCCAGTGGGAGAATTGCTTGGTCTAATACATACCGATGTATGTGGACCAATGTCAACTCTTTCACAAGGAGGCTATAGCTACTTCATCACCTTCATCGATGATCACTCACGATTGGGTATGTGTTCTTGATGAAACACAAATCTGAAGCCTTTGAGAAATTCAAAGAGTTCAGAAATGAAGTAGAGAAACAGCTTGGCAAAAGTATTAAAATACTTCGATCCGATCGAGGTGGTGAATACTTAAGTCAAGAGTTTCAAGATTATCTAAGGGACAATGGGATATTGTCCCAATGGACTCCGCCGTATACGCCACAGCATAATGGTGTATCTGAGAGGCGCAACCGAACCTTGATGGACATGGTTAGGTCTATGATGAATCATGCAACTCTTCCAAGGTCCTTTTGGGGCTATGCACTTAAGACAGCTGTTTACTTGCTAAACAGAGTCCCGACCAAGGTAGTCTCTACTACTCCATATGAGATTTGGAATAGTAAGAAACCTCATTTAACTCACCTTAAGATATGGGGTTGTCCTGCTTATGTGAAGCGGGTTGTATCAGACAAATTGGATGCTAAGTCTGATAAATGTCTATTTATTGGATACCCTAAGGAAACGAAGGGTTACCAATTCTATCATCCCTTGGAACAAAAGGTGTTTGTCTCAAGGCATGCTGTATTTCTAGAGAAAGAGTTTCTTTTGCAAGAAAACAGTGGGAGTGGGATTGAACTTGATGAAGTTCAAGAAACTCCAATAGACATCACAGAGACACCTAGTCTAGGCCCACAACCGATAATTCATAGTGATGAGCTATCAGTTGAACCTAAAACTACACCTCCTCTTCGTAGGTCTGATAGGACACGCAACATTCCAGAGAGATACGGATTTCTCGTAAGTGAATCGAACGATGTGTTGCTCATTGGCGATGACGAACCTATCAGTTATGAAGATGTTCTGAAAAATTCAGAAAGGGACAAATGGCTTGAGGCCATGAAGTCGGAAATGGATTCCATGTATGAAAATCAAGTATGGGACTTGGTTAACCCACCTGAAGGGATTAAACCCATAGGGTGCAAGTGGGTTTTCAAGAAGAAAACCGACATGGAAGGTAATGTTGTTACCTTTAAGGCTAGATTAGTGGCAAAGGTATCGTCAAAAACAAGGAGTTGATTATGACGAAACCTATTCGCCAGTAGCTATGCTTAAATCCATTCGGATGCTCCTAGCCATAGCAGCTCATTATGATTATGAGATATGGCAAATGGATGTGAAAACAGCTTTCCTTAATGGAAACCTACTTGAGGATGTATACATGATACAACCTGAAGGTTTCACATCGGTTGATAAAACCAAGGTATGCAAGCTTCGACGATCCATATATGGATTGAAGCAAGCATCAAGGAGCTGGAATATCCGTTTTGATGAGACAATCAAAGAGTTTGATTTCTCACAAAATCCTGACGAACCTTGTGTGTACAAGAAGGTTAGTGGGAGTGCAGTCGTATTCCTAGTATTATATGTCGATGACATCTTACTTATAGGAAACGATATATCAGTTTTACAGACAGTTAAGATTTGGTTGTCCAAAACTTTCTCCATGAAAGACCTGGGAGAAGCAACCTATATCCTTGGGATTAGAATCTATAGAGATAGATCAAAACGGTTGCTTGGTCTTTCGCAGTCTACATATATAGACCGAGTGCTAAAAAGGTTTAGCATGTCGGAATCCAAGAAAGGTTACCTTCCCATCAGGCATGGGATCAACCTTTCGAAGTCTATGTGTCCGCGCACAGAAGACGAGAGGATTAGCATGAATAAGATTCCCTATGCATCCGCAATAGGATCTATCATGTATGCTATGTTATGTACTAGGCCCGATGTATCGTATGCTCTGAGCGTCACGAGCAGATACCAATCTGATCCAGGAATGGATCATTGGGCGGCTGTTAAGACAATCCTTAAGTACTTAAGAAGAACTAAGGATGTATTTCTAATATATGGAGAAGGAGATTTGATAATACGTGGGTATACTGATGCCAGTTTCCAGACAGATAAGGATGACTCCAAATCGCAGTCTGGATACGTATTTACTTTGAATGGAGGCGCAGTAAGTTGGAAGAGTTCCAAACAAGACACTGTAGCGATTCACCACGGAAGCGGAATATATGCAGCTTCGGAAGCAGCAAAGGAAGCAGTCTGGATCAAGAAGTTTGTCACCGAACTTGGCGTGGTTCCAACCATTGATGAAGCAGTGCCGGTATACTGCGACAACAATGGAGCTATTGCACAAGCGAAGGAACCAAGGTCTCATCAGCGATTCAAACACGTGCTTCGACGCTATCATCTGATCAGAGAGATTATAAATAGGAATGACATACAAATTGAGAGAGTTCCCACTGAAAGGAATATAGCGGATCCTTTAACTAAGGCCTTGCCTCAAAACAAGTTTGAGGGTCATGTTAGAGCCTATGGTATTGGATACCGTAGCGATTGGCATTAGGCCAAGTGGGAGTTTGTTAGTGATATGAGAGAAGTGTCCTAAGACAATCGCCTTATGATGTAAACATTTATTTTAATAAATGATAATTCACTATTTGAGTATACATGTTTTGTGTATTTGATTGGGATCTTAAACTCATCTACTGAATGTCCGCAATACAACTCACAGCATAAGAGAATTTGTGATGGGATCACAACTAGTGATTATCTCTAATGTGCAATTGTGAAGTATTGAAATTATCCCTAGTCGATGAATTGATAAAAATGGACACTATCAATTCTGTTGAGACTAGCATGGGTTATTCTCTAATCAGCTGATTCTCACTAGCTGGTGACATTGGGATGTCCGGAGATAAACATGGATGCTAGTTAAGGGAACTAGTTCATTGGAGTGACTGGCTGTAAGACTTCATATGGGAATCTACATGTAGATATGTCAATGAAGATCTTACTGCGGCTTAAGTGCGATGTTCCTTTGACTTGCGGTGTTCAAGTCATCTTGGTCATGGAGACTTATACTTTAACATCTTAAGCAAGCATCTCCAAGGAGGTGTGGACCCGGGATGGTTGGGTATAAGCCGAAGTGCCCGAAGATGTTTGAACAGCCTACAAAGGATTCACCACTCCTTGCGAGGAGATGTATACCCAGGCCTATCGTCGGATTGTTACTCAAAGCCTCTGGCCAGAGCATATCATGTTAAGAGTGCGAGTCTCTTAAATACATGAGAGTAATTAGAAATCCAAAGGACGAGGAAGACACTACTTGGGCTAGGTGTGACGTAGTCAGCCTAGTGGGGACTGACACCATAGACCGTGTCCTGAACCAAGTGGGTATAAGGTGGTGAAGGGAATGAGGCACAATTCATTAAAGCTGCTGAAGGGTTTCAGAATAATTTCTTCTGGGGTCAAACCGTTGATCTTTCGATTAATTGGGGATCATGATGTACTACTAGGTGCCACTCATGATCGTTCTATAATTAATGGGTTAATTATAGACGGCCAACATAAATCGAAAGCCTATTTAGTCACACGCAATACGAGTAATCCGAGGGATTTAAAACGAGTTAAAAATTGGATTTTCCGATCAAGAGAAACAAGTCGAATCTGAGTTAGTCAGAGGCGCAATGGAAGCTAAAAATGGCTAAGTCTTTTGAAGGCTTTTTGGGCGAATTAAATGAGTTTAATTCGCGACGGTTCGGGTCGGTTTGGGCCGGCCAAAGAGGGTGTTAGGTGGCCGGCCAATGAAGGAAATAAACCAAGTTTATTTTGGTTTAATTAATAAAATAAATCTAGTATGATTTGTTTTATAAATTATGGATAAATAAATTTGTATAAGGAAATTTATATAAATAAAATTTATAGAAATTTATTCTTTTATGGAAGATTAAAATAATCCATGAATTGGTTTATTTTAATTTTATAAAATCAATTATGAATTGATTTTTCCATAATAAGAAAGTTTATAAATTTCTTATAAAATTTATTCCATAATTTAAAGAGAAGAAGAATTAGTTTTATTATAAATTAGTTTATAATAAAATTTGGTTTAAACGGAATAATTAGTTAAGAAAATTTATAGGATAAATTTCTTATAACTAATTCCGTTTAGAGGGAGACTTAGCAAAGAGTTGCTACTATATAAAGGACCCAAAGGCTAGCCCTTTATTCACAACATCAATCAATTAATCAAGAGATTAATTAGAGCTCTCTCTCTCTCTCTCTTTTATTCTTCTCCTTCCCCTTCTCCCCACCTAGGGCCGGCGCCCTTCACTTTGTGAATTAGGGCCGGCGCACCAAGCCCTCCTCCAAGGGTGAAGTTGGCGTGAGCTACAAGAAGAAGGAGAACCCGAACACGAAGAAGAAGAAGCGGATAGCGACTCCTCTTTCTCGGAATTCGATTCCGTTACTTCGTTGGTTAGTTTCCTTTCTTTCCTCTCTTGATCTTTCAAGTTGTGCCTATAGAGAATCTAGTAGTTCTCGTCGGCACAAAACTCGTGACTTTGTGAAGTCATCCCGAAGAGAACTCGGCGTGGACGCGAATAGAGGCGGAGCTTCCAAGGGACGCTACGGTTGGATCTCGTCCCTTACTTCAAGTTACGCGAGGTATAAAAGTAAATTAGTTTACTTTTCCGCAAAGTTTTATTTTATGATTATGTCAACACACCATAAGATTGCATGCTAGATACGAAGTTAAAATAATTTAAGAAATTATTTTATGCAAACTCTTCCGCTGCACGTAAAAATTTTAAATTTTACGAACTCGTATCCTTGTCGACATGCACCCGGTCCCAACACTTTTTACCCTGCACACTTGAGTAGCAAGTTAGACAAACAATATACCTTAACTTTTGAACCCTGTTGCCATTATCAAAATACAGGTTTGACTTGGGTGCTATCTGCACCAACAATCTCCTCCTTTTTGATTTATGGCAACCCTAGTTCAAAAAGTTAAGTTAATAAATAAAAAATAAATTTTTGTTCCCTCCCCCTGGAAGGAATCTCCCCCTAGATATTTCAAAAAATTCGTGGGGTTTTTGAAAATTATGTTCTAAGTCTAAAGATGGATTAATTTTTTCTTAGAATAATTTTTTTCAATAGAACTCTAAAGATATATTTTCCAAAACAAGTTTCGTTGTGCACTTTGGAAAATTTATGTTTATATACTTAGAAAAAACTTTAAGTTGAGCATAAAAAAATTTTAAGTACTTAGAAAAATTTTGCAAACTTAAGTTTTGAAATACTTAGAAAAATTTTGCAAACTTAAGTTTTGAGATACTTAGAAAAATTTTGCAAACTTAAGTTTTAAGATACTTAGAAAAATTTAGCAAACTTAAATTTTGAAATACTTAGAAAAATTTTGCAAACTTAAGTTTTGAAATACTTAGAAAAATTTTGCAAACTTAAGTTTTGAGATACTTAGAAAAATTTTGCAAACTTAAGTTTTGAAATACTTTGAAAAATTTTGCAAACTTAAGTTTTGAAATACTTTTTGAATAAAGGATAGAGTTTGAAATTTTGAAAAAAAAAACTTTATATAAGAAATATGAGAAAATTTTAAACTCTAATTTTAGAAAATTTTAAACTCTCCTTTCCTCCTTTCCTATTTCTCCCCCTTTTCTATATATCAAAAAAACAAATAAATATAGCAGAAACAGGATGATTGCATAAGAGTGAAATAATAAATTGCATTATTTTGCTGTACTGACCCAATTTAGGATATGAACTAAACCAAATCAGTTTCTTTTAGAGTCCTGTCTAACCCAATTAGCTACTTACTAACTGTTATTAAACAATAGTTTTTGCTGGGGTTAGTCAAGTTAAGTGTTCTGTTCAAGTTAGATTTTCTAAACTTGATACTTAACATGATTACTGTGTAGTTTGTATTTAGTGCCCCAATTATTGCAGATGGACTGACTTAAAGCATCTTGAATTAAGGCAAAGACCTAAGCATCTCACTCCATTCTAGGTTATCAATCAAAAGAATCCTAAGGTGCTTGTGAGATGCTGGCTTCTAAATCTATAGGTGCATGCAGTTCTAGGGTTAGGGCCTAGGCTAAGTCCATTTGCGAAAAAAACCCTAGTTTTGAAGGGGGTAGTTTTAAAATAAAACTAAGTCAAAAAAATATTTTAAAATTTTTCAAAACTAAGTTAAAATTTGATTTTGAAAACATAATTTTTTTTTAAAAAACTGATTTAAAAGCATGAGTAAAGTAGTAGAAAAATCAAAAAGCAAGGTAAACCTATTCTACCAAGCATAATCCTAACTGCCTTCTTAGTGAACTGAACTCAGACTCAGGTAGGGGTTTGGTGAATATGTCAGCTAAGTTAGATTTAGAGTCTACATGCTTAAGGACTATCTCACCCCTGGCTACATGATCTCTTACAAAATGGCGCTTAACTTCTATGTGTTTAGTTCTGGAATGTTGGATTGGGTTTTTAGTTAGATTAATTGAGCTTATATTATCAATAAAAACTTGGGTTTGGGTGTAATTGAGCTGAAAGTCCTTAAGAGTGTGCATCATCCATAAAAGTTGTGCTACACACTCTCCTAAGGCAGCATACTCAGCTTCAGTTGTGGATAGAGCTACACAGTGTTGTTTTCTGCTGCACCAACTTACTAGACTGTTTCCTAATAGTTGGCAGCTTCCACTTGTGCTCTTTCTATCTAATTTACAACCTGCGTAGTCAGAGTCCGAGTATCCTGACAAGTCGAAGGTTGAGGTCCTAGGATACCAAATCCCTACATTTAGGGTGCCCTTGACATATCTTAGTATTCTTTTTAGGGCTGGTAAGTGTGTTTCCTTAGCACAGATTTGGTATCTAGCGCACATCCCTACAGCAAAAAGAATATCAGGTCTGCTGGCTGTAAGGTACAGTAGACTTCCTATCATACTTCTATAGAGTTTAAGGTCTACTGGTTTACCATCAGGGTCACTGTCTATTTTTATATTAGTGGCCATGGGGGTACTTATGCTTTTAGAGTTATCCATTTTAAATTTCTTTATTAACTTTTTAGCATATTTGGATTGATGGACATGATTTCCATCCGTAGTTTGTTTGATTTGTAATCCTAAGAAAAAGTTAAGCTCACCAACTAAGCTCTTTTCAAATTCATTTTCCATTATTTTAACAAATTCTTTTAGAAAGTTTGAGTTGGTGGACCCAAAGATTATGTCATCTATGTAGATTTGGGCAATGAATATATCTTTTCCTAGGGTTTTAATAAATATGGTTGAGTCAATTTGTCCTTGTTTAAATTCTTTAGAAATTAAATAAGTTGACAAGCGTTCATACCAGGCCCTAGGTGCTTGTTTTAGCCCATATAATGCTTTAGTAAGTTTGAACACGTGGTCAGGTCTTTCTAAGTCCTCAAACCCAGGGGGTTACCCTACATAAACTTCTTCTTTAATGAATCCATTTAAAAAGGCTGACTTCACATCCATTTGGTATAACTTAAATCCTTTATGGGATGTAAAGGCTAATAACATCCTGATGGACTCGAGTCTAGCTACTGGGGCATATGTTTCGTCGTAATCTAACCCTTCTACTTGGCTGAATCCCTTCGCTACTAGGCGGGCTTTATTTCTGACTATTTCTCCTTGATCATTTAGTTTATTCCTAAAAACCCACTTAGTGTCAATAATGGATTTGCCTGCAGGTTTAGGCACTAGTTCCCAGACTTGGTTCCTCTCAAATTGGGCTAATTCTTCCTGCATAGCTATGATCCAATCAGGATCAGGTAGGGCTTCATCTATAGTTTTAGGTTCTATTTTTGAAATCATTGCTATTTGACTAAGGTTCCTATAGGAGGATCTAGTCCTGACTCCTAGAGTTGGATCACCCACAATTTGATCGGTTGGGTGACTGAGTCTGGGTTTCTTGGATTTTCTAGAACTTGGTTCAGCCTCAGGTCCGGCTGGTCGGTTTGGTTCACTATTTGATTCAACTCTTTGAGCTGGTTCAATTATTGGTTCAATAATTGGTTCATTTGATTCACTAGTTGGTTCAATGGTTAGTTCGTTTATAGGTTCAATTAAGGATTCACCAATTTGTTGATTATCTTCTTGATCAATGTTTGATGAAGTTAGATTTGGATTTGAATTACTTTCTTCATCAAATATTAGATTGGTTGTTGCTTCGATTTTCTTGGTTTGGTTGTTGTAAACCCTATAGGCTCTACTCGTTGTTGAGTATCCTAAGAAAATGCCTGGGGTTGACTTAGACTGGAATTTTCCTAAGTAGTCTTTGGTGTTTAGGATATGGACTTTGCATCCAAAGACCCTTAGGTAGTGTAGATTTGGGAGTCTATGGTAATATAGTTCATAGGGTGTTTTGTTGTGTCGCTTGTTAATCAGGACCCTATTTTGGATGTAGCAAGCCGTACTAATTGCTTCTGCCCAATATTGGTTTGCTAAGTTAAATTCATTGATCATTGCCCTAGCGGCTTCCTGTAGTGTTCTATTCTTTCTTTCGACTATCCCATTTTGTTGGGGGGTTCTAGGACATGAAAATTCATGTATATACCCATTTACCTTACAGAATTCCTCGAACCGTTGATTTTCAAATTCTCCCCCGTGGTCACTTCTAAGTCTTTTGATTTTAGTATCGTTTTGATTTTAATTAATTTACAGAATTCATTAAGTAGGTTTAGGGTTTCATCTTTGGTCTTTAGAAACCTAACCCAGGTGAACCTAGAATAATCATCAACTATTACTAAGCAGTACCGGCTTTCGCTTAGTGACTTGGCTCCGTGTGAATCAAATAGGTCAAGGTGCAGGAGCTCAAGTGTGGTTTGAGTTAGGTCAGATTGAATTAGTTTGTGATTAGATCTGGTTTGTTTACCTTGATTGCAAGATTCACAGATTAGGTTTTCATGATTTTTAATCTTGGGAATACATTTAATTAAGCCAAGTTGGGTGATTTTTGAAATAGTTCTTAGGTTGGTGTGACCTAGTCTCCTATGCCAGAGGTTTGATTGTTCTAACTGGGTTAACATGCATTTAGGTACTAGGGGAAGGTTTATAGTGTAAACATTATTTTTCCTAGTGCCCTTAAGCATGATTTCTGAGTCTTGTACGTTTCTAATTAGGCAGTTAGAATTGTTAAAGGTAATTGTATAACCAGAGTCACACAACTGACTTATGCTAAGCAAGTTAAAATTGAATTGTTCAACCAAGAGTACTTTCTTAATAATAAAGTTAGAGTTGAGTTCAATATTACTTGACCTAATTACCTTGAGTGTAGCATTGTTGCCAAATGCCACAGAGCCTAGGTTCTTGAATTTGAGTTTGGTGAATTTCAATTTATCTCCAGTCATGTGTCTGGAGCAACCGCTATCCAACATCCATTGGTCCAAATCTTTATGTTCCTACACATAAAGAGTTTTGTTGATTTGGATCCAATTAGAATCAGGAATAGCCTAAATTGATTTTCACAGACTAGTCTGTCTCACCCAAATCTAGGGTTTTCAATCACGTTAGCCTTATAGGTTTTGTGAGACAGGTTTTGATAAAAGGATTTTTTTTAAAAAACATGATTTATTTTGAAAATCTTAATTAATTTTGAAAACAGTTGAATTTGTTTTGAAAAGAATGTTTAAGTCTACAAGTAACTGAAAATTTGTGTTAGATTTGAATTTGACAAAGAATAATTAGAATTTGAATTTCAAAAATTGTCTTCCAGGACTTGGCGAGGCACTAGGCCTTCTTTGGTCGTAGCCTTATTGAATCATCAACCCTTTCCTTGACAAAGCCTTTTAATGAAATTTCATTTTCAAAATTAATCTTTGAAAAATTTTGATCTAACTAGTTTGAGTTTTGGATCGGTAGCTTCGGCTAGTTTCACCAGTCTAAAGAGACCAAGTATACTTGACCTTATTAGAGTTGGTTTCCCTAACGTACTATCATCTCACCGCCACCCAATACTTTGTTGTCAAATTTCAGTTAAGTTGGTTTGGTCCTTAAACTAACCATTCCTTAGTCTAAGCATGGTAAATTGCAGAAATTAAATAAACAAGCAAACAGGCAAATTGCAATCAAGAATTGAATTTTATCTAATAATTACTATTGTTTTCAATTTGGCTCCCCCTGGACTATAGCCACGATAATGGTTTGGCAAGATGTGAATCTTGTCCTTGGGGATCCAATATTGGTTTGATCCAGTTTGTTTGTTCAGGCATAGTTTTGGTACCCATGCCTGAACTTTAGGTCTGGACTGGTTCAGTACAGCAAAGTAGGATCTTTGTCGAGACTTGGTTCTATAACCTAGTCCGGATCGATTTAGAACCGATTTTTGTTTTCCAAGAATCATGTCAAGATTCTTGGAACCAGAAGTGAATCGTTCTAAGGCTGATCTAAGATCCTTAACTTGAGTTTTCAGGGAGTAGTTCTCTTTCTCAAATTTTTCAACTTGAGTAGAGGTTTCTTCTTGAACCTTCTCAGTTAAGGGTTTAGGGTCAGCTCCCTCTCTCAGAAGTTTTACTTCCTATCGGAGGGACTCGACTCGGAGTTTGGCTTTCGCCAAATCTCGAGAAAGATAAGCAATTAATTCACTTAACTGACTTCTAGTAAAACCACTTACCTTGATTTCGCCGTTTTCTGAAAATGTTAGTCTGTCGTCGTCCTGTTCCGATTCTGACTCGGTCCGGATTTCTTCCGAGGCGGTTAGTGCAAGCAGGTTAGACTGTGGGACCTCTTCTTCGGAGGAGGAGGAGGACTCGTCCCACGTTGCCTGAAGTGCCTTTTTCCTTCTATTCTTCTTGGTCTCCTTTAGGTTCGGACACTTTGTCTTGTAGTGACCCTTCTTCTTGCACTCGTAGCAGGTCACGTTGGGCTTGTTCTTTTCATTTGCGGGTTCAGCCGATTCATCCTTTCTTTGGCTGGCTTTCCGTCTGTTGGTTTGGTTTTTTAACTCCTTGTAATAGTTTCGGGCCAGTCGTACCAGCTTAGGTCGATCTCCTTCTTCGTCTTCTGAGTCTGAGTTAGACTCAGGTTCAGGTTGATGCTTTTTCTTGGTTGTCCTTCTAGTTGTACATGCAACAAAAGCAATACCTTTCTCGGCCAGATTGCAGTTAGTCTGTTCGTGTAACTCTAATTCAGAGAACAATTCATCTAATTTAACTTTTGAAAGGTACCTTGAAACCTTGTATGCATCTACCATAGATGCCCACAAGGTATTTCAAGGGAAAGCATTTAAAGCGTACCTTATTAAGTCACGGTTTTCTACCTTGTGACCAATGGTGTGCAGTCCGCTCATCAGTTCCTGGATTCGGGCGTGAAGCTGAGCTGCTGTTTCGTTGTCGGTCATTTTAATTGTATACAGCTTGTTCAGGAGGAGATCCCTCTTGCTGATCCGAGTGTCTGATGTTCCTTCGTGCAGCTCGATCAGTTTCCCCCACAGTTCCTTGGCACTATTGAAAGGACCCACTCGGTTCAACTCTTCTTTGGTTAAGCCGCATTGGAGGGTCTGGGTCGCCTTTGCATCCACTTCAATTTTCAGTTTCAGAGCGGTGGTACTCCTTCAGCATTTCTTGGAATCTCCAGTCCGGACTGGATGATTATCCACATGTCCACCTGAGTTTTCAGGTGGACCTCCATTCTGCTCTTCCAATAGGAGAAGTCCTCCCCACTGAAGAGAGGTGGTCTTGCAGTGCTGAAGCCTTCTTGGATGGCCATTTATCTGAAACTAAGAAAAAGAGAGACAAATATCTCAAGACTTGGTCTTGGATTAGTAGTGCGGGATAAAGAGTGAATAATTATCGAGGGGTGTTGCACCAACCTCGATTAACGAGAGAAATTTCGAAAAAAAAAATATAAAAAAAATTGTAAAAATCCGAAAAAAAATTCTCAAATTGGTGGTTGCACCAAATTTGAGCTTCCCCGCTCTGATACCACTTGTTGGATCGAGAGAACCGATAAAGGGGAGGGGTGAATATCGGAAAACATTCGGATTTAAGAGATAGAGAAATTAAGCAGCGGAAAATAAAACAAACAAACGAAAACACCAAGTTTTTTACTTGGTTCGGAGTCGCGGTTGGCTCCTACTCCAAGGCCCACGGTCGTTGACCGTTTACTATGGGCAATTCTATATGTGCGCAAAATGGTTTACAAATAGATTTTACAATTGCAGTATAGTAAACACAAAAAGGAAATTGCTCTTCGTTACCGACGTCCGGTGTGGAATGTTTCTCGGAGCAAAGGGACGTCGTCGGCGCTTGTATCTCGAGTCGGGAGGTTTCTGGAGCAGAGCGCGGGAGCAGAAGAGCGTGGTTGCGTTGAATGAATTGAGTGTTGAAGCCTTGGGGTCGAGGGCCCTTTTTATGGCACCTGGGGGCACCCGGAACGTCGGGGGCGCCCCCCCCCCCCCACGTGTAAGCCGATCCGAGTTCTTCTTGGTCAGCTCTGATCCCTTCAAACTCGGGATCAGATCTTGACTGGGGACGCTCGGGACGCTGGGGCGCCCGGATTGACCGGGTCAACTCTCATCCGTTTGGCTTCTCGCTGGCTTCCTTCGTTGGCTTCACCTGGGGGCGCCCGGGAGCACGGGGGCACCCCGCCCATAAGCTGCCGAAGCTCTCCATGGTTTACTTTGTTTTGTGTTCACCTTGGGGGCGCCCGGGACACTCCGGGCGCCCTACTCAGCCTTTGCCTCACTCCTTTGAGGCTTTTTGAGCTGCAGACACTCGTTCCTTCGGTCCTGCATCCAGGGTTAGTCCAAAACAACATAAAACAATAAGATGTTAGTTTATACAGCCTCAGCTGTCTTGGTTCTGACTTTGGGTCTCCAAAATGGAACCCTAGGTCGAACCGATGCCTACTGTTCCCTCGACGGGGAACGCGTCCTCACCTACTCCTCTCGGGAGAATGTACCTGATGCCAACCGGCTTCTCCAGTTGGACTTTTGCCTAGCGGTCCTTCGCCAGGTCTTGGATACCAAGCTGTCCTTCGCCTGGTGCCTAGCATTCCTTCGCCAGGTCTTCAGTCCCAAGCTGTCCTTCGCCTGGTGCCTAGTAGTCCTTCGCTAGGGCTTCAGTACCCTGGCATTCCTTCGCCAGTGCCTAGTAGTCCTTCGCTAGGACTTTTTACCCTGACATTCCTTCGCCAGTGCCTAGCAGTCCTTCGCTAGGACTTTTTACCCTGCACACTTGAGTAGTAAGTTAGACAAACAATATACCTTAACTTTTGAACCCTGTTGCCATTATCAAAATACAGGTTTGACTTGGGTGCTTTCTGCACCAACAGTCTTTTCCCAAGCGAAGGTCTTTTCCTCGTGCTGGAGCCGGAGGTTCCTTTCTTTCCGACCATACTACGGTTTGGGTAGGGGCCCCGGCTGGCTCCTTACGGTTGGCGTGTTGCACTTCTTCCACGTTGATGTGCTTGACAGAACGCCCCAGTAGATCATCGAAGCTGGTGGGTCCTTCTTTACCAAAGATCAGAAGAAATCCCCTTCCGAGAGCCCTTGGGTGCAGGCACTGACGAGGATCTCCGATGTTGCAGTTCACATCCTGTGCCACTCGGTTGAACTGCTGAATGTAATCCTTGAGTGGTTCCTTAGGCTTCTGCTTTAGAGCAAATAAATTTAATTTCGTCTTCTGATAGCGATGGATGCTGGCGAAATGATGAAGGATGGCAGTTCTAACCTCCATGAAGGAGTTGACAGAACCCTAAGGCAGCCTTTGGAACCATCGCTGGGCTGCTCCTGATAGAGTGTTCAAGAACACTCGGCACTTTACACCATCGGTGTACTGGTGCAGAAGTGCCGAATTCTTGAACTTGCAGACATGATCTTCAGAATCTGTCTTTCCGTCATAGTCAGTAATCCCAAACTCGCAGAACTACTTCTGTTAAATCCGACATTTTTGAGAAGGTTCCAAAAATTTTCGGAGAGTTACCAAGTAGATTCCAGGGTGCTAGAGACCTTGGAGACAAACTTAGGGACCAAAATGTAATAAACTAAACAATTACAAGGGCAAAGACATAATTAAGTTTAAAATTGAGGGGCATCCTTGTGATTAGGCTGAACTTGTTGGACTTAAGTGCAAAAATGCCTTTACATAAGTCGCAACCCTAATTCCTTCTCCATTCGGCCTAATCACCTACGCCCGACTTTTGCTTCTCCGTCTGTAGCCGACGCCGACAACGCCGACCGTGCGCGATGGAGCTCTGATGCAGCTATCTCCCTCCCCTTCTCTTCCTTCTTTTCGGATTTGGTCGATGCCCTATATTCTTTCACCTCTAGGTCGCGCGGGCACGAGGGAGCAACGCACTTTTCTCGGAATTGCTCGGCGCAAGCCGTCCTTCCTTGATCGATGGAGCCCCCGCAACCTCGTCGGAACTAGTCCTTTTGGTCGTGTGCTCTGGCCACGCTAAAGGTAAGCCATCAATTCCTTGGCTCGTCTCTATTACTTATTAGTATCGCCATCGATGTGCTTGACCTAGGGCTGGTTTGCTTCACCCCTTAGTTGCTCAGCATTGCGATTAGGGATCTCAGTGGTATTCCTTCTTCGGTGTCTGGTTGGGTGATATGAGGGCATCAGCTAGATTTCGGAGGATGTATGTGATAAGCACCATTTTATTGATTATTTTAATTGTTAAAATCCATGTTTGACCTATGTTTTTATTGCCTAATTGTGATTTTACCCTAGGTTTTAGGATTTCCTCTTATTTTGGCCTTAATTGCAAATTTACACATTTCTTGGATTATTTGGCCACTAATTTTCTGATATATTTTTGTAGGCATGAAAGGATCCTGGACCTAGGGCATACTGGGTCAAACTTGAGTCGGATGTGAACCGGATCGAATTATCAAGCTTACAATTAATCCGGGCCGTCTGATTCAAGAGCGGCTAGATCTGAGCCATCCGGGACGATCTGAAGCAATCCGAGCTAGGGTTAGGGTTGATCAAGCTCTATGATCAAGATCTGAAGGTTTCATTCCAATCAGAGATCAATCAACCGTTGGATCAAGCAAGGAGGGATCTAGAGCGTTCATTCACATATAGAGTTGATCTGGACCATCCGTTGCACATCTGGAGGATCCGAGCTACCACGAGGCAGATCCTAACCCCAGATCATCATCATCAAAGTTTGGCTCCAATCAGAGCAAGATCAGCCGTTGGATCTCCTCCGATCAATCTGGGCCGTCCGTTGATAACTATTTAATCAAATTTCCAGCTCCTTTCTCCTGGTCGCGTCTTCTTCGCCGCAACGCAGTTCTTCAGCTGTTCTTAGTTTTCCTTCAATAGTTTCTTCATCCAAAGGGGCGCGACCCCTCAATTATCCTCTTAGATCGAGTGCTAGGTCATTGGCGAGCTCATCCGTGAAGTTCTAGCCTCAACTTGCCCAAGAAACAGAGCTGAGTGAGGGTTTCCTCAGCTCTGCCATTTGTTTCTTTTTGATCGGTTGTGTTCCATCTTCATCCACCCGAGCAGTTCAGAGGGGTTCCCTGGAGTGTTTGGATCATCCACAAGCTGTAGCGCAATCGGACACAGCTGAATTGAAGGAATTCGAATGGAAAATTCAGATTTGAGCAAGCTGAGTTTGAATGGATCGCTGATTGAGTATCTCCATTGAATTGTTAAGCTTGCGGGTTCGAGGCTCACCCTTGCGTGACGAACAAGGAGCACTTGAGCTTAGGGAGCGATTGGGGTTTAGATTTCTATTTGCAATTTTGATTTGTAGCTATAATTTCAGATTCTGCCGCAATTCATTTCTGAATTTCTTTCTTAGCTACTGTAATTTACGATTTCTAAGTTGTCAGCTGTAATCTAGCTTTAATTCTTCAAGTTAAGTAGTTTAGGAGTATGTTTAGTAAACAAGCAATTTAGTTTCACTTAGTTTTACAGTTTCGGCATTTGCGTATCGGTTTCCCCTGTTCTGCGTATCAGATTTATTCAGCTACTCAGTTTTCAGAATTGTTCCATTGTAATTAGATTTCAGTAATGAGTTAGGCAAGTTGTAGTGAGCCATTGCAATTAGTTTAGTTTGTTTTGTAGCTAAGTTTCGTTTCTGAAATTCCATTAGCTGTTTCGTAGCATGTTGTTGCTGTTTTGCCATTTCAATTCCGATTTTTCTTTTTGCAGTTTCTTTCAATTCAGTTGAGCCCAGTTTAGAGATAGCACTTAGTGTGCTCATGCACTTAGATTAGCTCACTTAGCATCGTTTCTGAATCCAAGTGTATTTCCTTAACTTTGTTCAATTTGTTCCGTGCCACTTACAGTTTGTGTATCAACTAACTCCGGCAGCACTTCAGTTATCATTTCTGCAGCTTGCTGAAATTAAGCAATAGTTTTCCTTAAGCTTGCTTAAGCTCTAGCGTAGTGCATTGAATTCAGCTTGCATCTGCTGTTATTGTACCTAATTCAGGATCTGAAACTCTGCATTTCTTTCTTGTTTACCTGAGCATAAACTTCTGCATCCAGATTTATGAAATTCTGCACACAGCTCAGCCCTTATGCATCTCATTTCTGCACTTGGTGTGCAATTTATTATGCAGTTTGCTGTGGTTGAATATTTTTCATTCATTCTTGCAAGTTATTCACTGATAGCCCAGCCTTCCAGCTGATCCGATCAGTGCCATTCCAGTTGTCAGTGATAGACTTGCTACTTAGAATCAGAATTCTGTTTTGGCACATACCTTTGCAATTGAAACTAGTTGTTTTGCATGTGTTAATTGCTATCACTTTGTTCAACTTATTAGCTAAGCTGTCTTTATTTTCATTGTGAATTCATTTCGAATGCAACTCAAACTCAGATTTTATCTCGAAACCCAAAAATAGTAACGACACCTAAATACAAGCGCGAATCAAACAACGTCAACTAGCCCCGAGAAAAATACGACCTGTGACCCCTATATTACATTTTCATACTTTTGATTGTAAAAGGGTTTCCAGTTATTCATTTATAAATTCTAAAATTGATGAGCCCACTTTCGTGACAACTTAATTTAGTATAATTTGGGCTTGTCAAATTTTTGGCGCCGTTGCCGGGGAAGCAACTAGTTGATTTGTTTGATTTTTGCTTGAATGCCTTTGGATATATTATTGGGTTCTATTTTATTTTGCTTTATCTTTTGTATACGGATACTGCCATTTTTCTTGTTTGATTTGTGACAGGGCTGCAGGTTCAAAATGTTTTCATCTACTTACCAGCAGCCGTGTCCACAGTTTCAGCAGAACCAACCATTAAATCAGTCAACAGATCAGTTTTTTCAGCCTTTCCAAAATTTTCAGCAAAATCAACCAAATTTCCAGCCACAATTTCAGAACGGGCAGCCGCCATTTCAGAGTTTTCAGCCCCAGTTTGTGCAACCATTTCAACAATTTCAGCCCAATTTTCAGCAACCTTGTCAACAAGATCAATCACCTTTTCAAGGAATTCAGCAAGGGTACCAAGATAATTTGAATTTCCAGCAACCATTACAATTTCCACAGCAATTTGACCCTTGCAACCAGAATTTTCAGCCCACTCAATTTCAGTGTTCACCACCACAATTTCAACCTCAGATTCAAGATTTTCAGGGCTATAGTTTTCAGCCATCTCCACCAACTTGTGAACCAAATATTCAGCAATTTAATCAGTCATTTCATCTATTTGAGCAGCCCCAACGTTTCCATTTCAGCATGCACAGCCTCCTCCTGGACTTCAGCAGCCCTATTTTCCATTTCAAGACCAACAGGGGTTCCACACTAACCAAGGAGGTTTTGATGATCCTGATTGGGATGAGGCTCTACACCAAAGGATTATGGAGATGTGTCAACAAATCCAACAACAACAGCAAACTTTTCAAGAACAACAACAACAATGGTTTCAAAACATGCAAGATCGATTGAATCAGATAAAAGCCCAAAGATTAGAACAATCAGATGATTCCATAGGTACAGGGGATTGCACAGAGCCCCAGGAACCACCTATATTGATTGATGCATCAGAAAATTCAGAGGATAGGATTGAGAGTGTAGGGGATTGCATAGAGCCCCAAGAATCACCCATTCCTATTTCACAGGACCATTCTCATCTTTTATTTTGTGATTATAGTATTATTGAAGGTCCTAATTTTTCTTATTTGGTGGATACAGGTATGGTTGAGGGAGATGATTCCATAGGTGTAGGGGATTGTACTAAGCCCCAGGGACCACCACAATTACCAGAAAGTGTAGGGACTTGCATGGTGGAAGCAAGAACCCAAGGATCACCTGCTTTAGTTGAGTGTCCACCAGAACCTGAGGCTGACGAGGAGCAATTACTTGACCAGGAGGAGAGCACGGACACATCTACTTCTGTAGAACCTCCAGGTATTTTTCAGCACGATCAGGTAAATACTCCTCCTAATTTTTCTGAAAATTGCATAGAGGTACCTCAAACTGATCTTATTGTTTGTGATATACTTAGGGATGCATCTTTTGTAGAAATTGATTGTGAAAAATTTTTTAGAGGTACCTAGTGTTGAATTGGTTGAAAATGAAGAATGTGGTGTTACATTAGATGCATATGCTGAGTGTGAAAAATTTCTAGAAGAGCCTGTAATTGATATTGATTTTTGTGATGAGTCTCTTGATATATCTTATGCTGAAAATAACTGTGAAAAATTCATTGAGACACCTAAAATCGATTTTATTGGCTGTGATATATTGCTTGATACATCTTTGTTGAAAAATAATTGCGAAATTTCTATTGAAGTGCCAAAAATTGATTTCATTATCTGTGATAAATTTCTGAATGCAAATTTTGTTGAAAATAATTTTGAAAAATTCATTGAGGCACCACAAATTGATTTAATTGTACATGATGCAGTTTTGGATTCATTTTATGCAGAGACTGATATTATTTTATTTCTTTCTGACCCTGCACGCTTGAGAGAGGTATTACATTGTTTTGCAGGGTCCAGAAGACTTCAGGAGTGGGTGCTCCAACTGAACAGACTCCAGCCTCCTGGAAGGACTTCTGAAAGGCATCAAGAAGGAGGAGATGATCTTACTTTAATTAAAAGCACTCCACCCCTTGAATGGCTATTGAACCTGAATCGCCTTAGGCCACCAGAGCAACTTTTTGTGAAGTTTAAGTGTGGGGGAGTTCCAAATCTCCCAGCCACCCAGACTCCTCCACTACCAAGATGGAGGCTGCTTCTTGATAGGCTCCGTCCACCAGAATAAAGGGGAGTTTGTTTCTTTTCGTATTTTCTTTTATTTCCTTTTTTATTTTCATGCTTCCTAGAATTAGAATTTGCCTTTGAACTGAGCCCTTGTAAATAAATGCATGTTATTCCTTTTGTCACTTTTTCTTGCATGAGTAGAAATAAAAGTATCCCTTTAGGTATTCTCCATAGCATTTTAGAGTCTTTTGAAAACAAATTAAATTTGGTTGTTAAAACTTAGGGTTTGAGCTAATGGATGAAATCTTGGATGCTTGAGTACTACTTTGCTTTAGATGCTTGATTGAGGACTTGGGATGAATTATTTTTACCTAGTGAGAATTAGCCTTACTTTTGTGATACACATATGTCATTGAGCTCTAGAACTTGCTTAGGTTCTTTCAAAACCATATTTCAATGATTGGATCACATCTATAGAAGCTAATCCATTTGTTTTCTTTCCACATCAATTTCTAGCAACAATCATGTTTATTCTCTTTTTCTTTACTTATCTCCTACGCTTACCCATTTTTTTTTCTATGGACTTGTTTGCTTGGAATGTTTCTAATGTTATTTTGCCCGAGACGGACAAAGATTTAAGTGTGGGGGAGTGACTAGCTTTTTGGAAAATTTTGGTATCAAGGAGGCACTTCAATTCGAAAAAAAAAAAATTTAAGTTGAGTTTGGTATCAAGATCAAGCAAGAAGAAGTGGTTGAAGATGGAAATCAATTGAAGCATCTAGATTCTCCATTATAATTTGACGATCCAAGCTTACATTGCCAAGCTCAAAAAGATTTGATGAAGAAGAAAATTCTGTGCCAAGGATTAAGTGGCACGCAACCATTCAATTGAAGCCAAAATTCTGCACCAAGAAGAATAAACTTTATAGATAGCAGATTTGATCAAAATGCTTTGGACTTGTAGCTGTTGTTGCTTAGAAATCAGACACATAGTGCTTAATGCTGCATCGTAGCTGGACAGATCTGAAACATGGCAGCAAAACCTGGAAAAAAAAATCAGAAAATCTGAGTTTAATGCAGAATTTCTGTGCCAAAAACCAAAATGAGCTGTTCGGCCACCCTGATTGCAGCTGATTGTAGCTGTCTTCTGCTGTAGAAATCAGAATTCGAAAGGGCTGAACAAAAGCTGAAAACAAAGAAGAAAATCAATACAAGCAGTTTGTGCAGAAATGTGCCAAGTTGAGGCTGAAATTGAATTTTTCTGGGCTGTGAATCAGAGAATAAAATTCGGAATTGCATCAAAGAATGTTGAGAACATCACAGCTGATCAGAAACAGAATGGTGGATGCTGGGATTCTTTAAATCAGAACCGAAAAAATCAGAAAAGAAAAAAAAAGTTGTAGTGCCAAAATTCCAAGTGAAGCATTTAGGTTTTCCACCACCATTTGCTCAACTACTCCTATATGATAACTGATGTGAAGAAATCAGAGATTCGAAATTGATTCAGTGGAGAAGCTGAAACAGAAAAGAGAAAGAAAAAAATAGTTCGAAAAAAAAAGCAAAGAAAAGAGAGGAAACAAGAGCAAGTTGGCACACAATTGAAGACTTGGCACTAATAAATCAGTGAATGTTTTTCTCATCTCAGTTCAAGCTGTATTCCATTTCATTTCTGACTTTACAAGAAAGGAAAAAATCTGAGAAAAGAGTGAAAGAAGCAAACTTGGCACAAGTAAATCAAAGAAGTGGCACATTGAGATCAAATGGAGTTATTTTTCATCCAAATCAAAGGAATTATTTAAATTTGACTTCGCCGCACTTTAGATATCATTATGTGGACTGAAAGGAGGGCAAAATGCATCAAGAACATTTTTGAGCAACCAAGTCTCCCACTCCATCAATTTTTCCATTTTCTTGCTTTTATTCCATTTCTTAACATTTTTCATGTTTGCATTTGTTTTTATAGTTGTTGATCCCAATCATGATTAATGGTGGAGATTAGATAATAAGCAAGCCTATGGTAGTGCAAGAAGCATATGTGTTTGAGTGAGCTCCACTTCCACCATCAACTTAGAACTTAAGGAGAGAGCCACCAAAACTTCTCATGAAAGGCTAGTGATTTAAATTCATCTCAATGACTCATGATTGATGAAAAGGCTAAGTTGTTGATTTAAGGACAAGATACTAATCCATAGAGCTTAGATTTATAAGAATTGA
This sequence comes from Boesenbergia rotunda, assembly GCA_024364735.1. Classification (NCBI taxonomy): domain Eukaryota; kingdom Viridiplantae; phylum Streptophyta; class Magnoliopsida; order Zingiberales; family Zingiberaceae; genus Boesenbergia; species Boesenbergia rotunda. Next base: position 28,152 of record JAGFNQ010007698.1, on the reverse strand, counting down.
CAACCTTAGGTAATTTCTTTTCATTTGCTTCTAATTATGCTTAAGAAAATCTAGGGGATACTTATTTAGTAGTTTCGCGAGACGCTCAAGGTTAAGTGTGGGGGAGTTGATAAGCACCATTTTATTGATTATTTTAATTGTTAAAATCCATGTTTGACCTATGTTTTTATTGCCTAATTGTGATTTTACCCTAGGTTTTAGGATTTCCTCTTATTTTGGACTTAATTGCAAATTTACACATTTTTTGGATTATTTGGCCACTAATTTTCTGATATATTTTTGTAGGCATGAAAGGATCCTGGACCTAGGGCATACTGGGTCAAACTTGAGTCGGATGTGAACCGGATCGAATTATCAAGCTTACAATTAATCCGGGCCGTCTGATTCAAGAGCGGCTAGATCTGAGCCATCCGGGACGATCTGAAGCAATCCGAGCTAGGGTTAGGGTTGATCAAGCTCTATGATCAAGATCTGAAGGTTTCATTCCAATCAGAGATCAATCAACCGTTGGATCAAGCAAGGAGGGCTCTAGAGCGTCCATTCACAGATGGAGTTGATCTGGACCATCCGTTGCACATCTGGAGGATCCGAGCTACCACGAGGCAGATCCTAACCCCAGATCATCATCATCAAAGTTTGGCACCAATCAGAGCAAGATCAGCCGTTGGATCTCCTCCGATCAATCTGGGTCGTCCGTTGATAACTATTTAATCAAATTTCCAGCTCCTTTCTCCTGGTCGCCTCTTCTTCACCGCAACGCAGTTCTTCAGCTGTTCTTAGTTTTCCTTCAATAGTTTCTTCATCTAAAGGGGCGCGACCCCTCAATTATCCTCTTAGATCGAGTGCTAGGTCATTGGCGAGCTCATCCGTGAAGTTCTAGCCTCAACTTGCCCAAGAAACAGAGCTGAGTGAGGGTTTCCTCAGCTCTGCCATTTGTTTCATTTTGATCGGTTGTGTTCCATCTTCATCCACCCGAGCAGTTCAGAGGGGTTCCCTGGAGTGTTTGGATCATCCACAAGCTGCAGCGCAATCGAACACAGCTGAATTGAAGGAATTCGAATGGAAAATTCAGATTTGAGCAAGCTGAGTTTGAATGGATCGCTGATTGAGTATCTCCATTGAATTGTTGAGCTTGCGGGTTCGAGGCTCACCCTTGCGTGACGAACAAGGAGCACTTGAGCTTAGGGAGCGATTGGGGTTTAGATTTCTATTTGCAATTTTGATTTGTAGCTATAATTTCAGATTCTGCCGCAATTCATTTCTGAATTTCTTTCTTAGCTACTGTAATTTACGATTTCTAAGTTGTCAGCTGTAATCTAGCTTTAATTCTTCAAGTTAAGTAGTTTAGGAGTATGTTTAGTAAACAAGCAATTTAGTTTCACTTAGTTTTACAGTTTCGGCATTTGCGTATCGGTTTCCCCTGTTCTGCGTATCAGATTTATTCAGCTACTCAGTTTCAGTTTTCAGAATTGTTCCATTGTAATTAGATTTCAGTAATGAGTTAGGCAAGTTGTAGTGAGCCATTGCAATTAGTTTAGTTTGTTTTGTAGCTAAGTTTCGTTTCTGAAATTCCATTAGCTGTTTCGTAGCATGTTGTTGCTGTTTTGCCATTTCAATTCCGATTTTTCTTTTTGCAGTTTCTTTCAATTCAGTTGAGCCCAGTTTAGAGATAGCACTTAGTGTGCTCATGCACTTAGATTAGCTCACTTAGCATCGTTTCTGAATCCAAGTGTATTTCCTTAACTTTGTTCAATTTGTTCCGTGCCACTTACAGTTTGTGTATCAACTAACTCCGGCAGCACTTCAGTTATCATTTCTGCAGCTTGCTGAAATTAAGCAATAGTTTTCCTTAAGCTTCCTTAAGCTCTAGCGTAGTGCATTGAATTCAGCTTGCATCTGCTGTTATTGTACCTAATTCAGGATCTGAAACTCTGCATTTCTTTCTTGTTTACCTGAGCATAAACTTCTGCATCCAGATTTATGAAATTCTGCACACAGCTCAGCCCTTATGCATCTCATTTCTGCACTTGGTGTGCAGTTTATTAAGCAGTTTGCTGTGGTTGAATATTTTTCATTCATTCTTGCAAGTTATTCACTGATAGCCCAGCCTTCCAGCTGATCCGATCAGTGTCATTCCAGTTGTCAGTGATAGACTTGCTACTTAGAATCAGAATTCTGTTTTGGCACATACCTTTGCAATTGAAACTAGTTGTTTTGCATGTGTTAATTGCTATCACTTTGTTCAACTTATTAGCTAAGCTGTCTTTATTTTCATTGTGAATTCATTTCGAATGCAACTCAAACTCAGATTTTATCTCGAACCCCAAAAATAGTAACGACACCTAAATACAAGCGCGAATCAAACAACGTCAACTAGCCCTAAGAAAAATACAACCTGTGGCCCCTATATTACATTTTCATACTTTTGATTGTAAAAGGGTTTCCAGTTATTCATTTATAAATTCTAAATTTGATGAGCCCACTTTCGTGACAACTTAATTTAGTATAATTTGGGCTTGTCAGTATGTAGTGGAGGTCCTACGTGGCTACCTCAGGTAAGAACAACCCTATTTTGAATTCTTCATGGATGAATAAGGTTTTCGATTGAATGAATGATTAGCTAGATCTTGCTGGGGATTGGTCATTTGGTTTGAAATCGTGATGTTATAGATCAGATTTTGGTGTCCTTATTATGGTTTTTATTTTCCTGGAATTTAGCTGTGGCTGTGTTGAAATGGATCATGGGTTTTTGGTTTTGATTTGTGATTTGGGGATGTGATCTTATGAGTTGATTATTTGATCTTTGAAACTTTTCATTTAAGTTGTCGTGATGTCCAAATTGAAGTTTGATTTTGTTTGGCAATCGATCACAGCTTGTGTAACTCACAATTTTTTATGGATGAAGTTGTCCTGTTTTGTATTAGATCAGTGAGTGTGCCCTGGGTTGCGTGAGCCTTGGCTGTGTGGGGTTTAATTCGGATGTGTGTTGTTTATGAGTTGGATGAGACCCTAAGATGTGTTTTGGAATTGTGATGTGGGTGCTTAGTTTTCCCTCTCTAATCAACGAGAGTTAGGTGTATGAGTGTAGGCATGTGAGGTGTCCACTTGGTTTGTGATTCTCACCTAAAGCTGAAACTTAATCTTGATGGGTTGACACAGTTATGTGATGAGTTAGGAGAAGTTGACAAACGTGTTGGATTTATGTAACCAGGAACTTATAATTTAATTAGGATTAATTAAATGATTACGACAATTAGGTTAACCCTGATATGGTTTAGGGATTTTCTGGCTAGTAGCTATTCTATTTTGTAATAGCTATTAAATATGCCCTTTGATACAGGGCATTGATTTGGACTTTTGGGTTGCGGAGTATCAAACGGGAGGTTCTTTCATCGTGATACGGACTTCACTCTTGGAGGCGGGTACTTTTTGCTTGTATCTGTAGATCCACTTTATCTTTATGCATGGCTAGTTATTTATGCAGTAGGCTGATATTGACCTTTATCTGCTACCGTTTTGTTATCCTGCTTGATACTTATGCTTGACCTTGGAGATGATCTACATTTACTTCTATACAGTCTCATTTATTTGTTATCTGACTCTGTATAGCATTGGTATGAGTATGAGTATGTGGATAGAGATTAGCCTACCATTGTATGGTTGCATTGGTTGATTCTGGTCATACTTGCACGTGTGTCTAGATGTGGACAGATTTGGGTTATTGTGGTATGTCCCCGATATCTCCATTGGTTGATTTTATTCATACTTGCACGTGTATCTGGATATAGGATTGATTGGGTTATGATGCATACATATGACCTGTGCATGATAGGTGGAGTTATGTGTCGATGACCTGGTAGGGGTTGCATGTGTTTGAGTCATGCACCATACCTGCACTGTTGCATGCCGACGATCAGCGACTCCCTTGTGGTTAAGCCTAATCGTCTTCCGGCACATGATATGCACACACGGCCACTCATGGGTGAGTGGATACCGCTGGGTGTGTGCATTTGCTCTGTACTGCTCCGCTCGTCCGCTCATGGGTAGTGGTTTCGGAGCGTGGTAGCAGGCAGGGATCCCTTCTCTACCCATAGACCAGAGAGGATGAGAGAGATATCTCCCCCATATATAGATGGGGCGGAGCGATAGTTCCACCAGCATCCTATCCACTCGGTCACTCAGGAGCAGTGATGGCAGAGTGCTGACAGTGTCACGGCTCTACCCACTCGGCGGACACAGTATCACCTGTCTCAGTGGCTTGACTGGAGTTAGGGGGTGACCATGACATTGCATCATGTGCATATGATGTATTTGTGCATTGATTGTGTTTGCTGCATTTACTTGCTGCACTTGTTTGACATGCACATACAGGAGTACTTTTGGTATGGTTTGTTGACCCTGCACTTGCTCGTATGGTACGAGTCCTATTATGATCATGATAGACTGATTTCTGGTATGTACAGTCTTTATTATTTCAGTTATGCATGCTTCTGATATTATTATGGAGACTGTATCCTGTTGTTTCTATATAGCTGCTTTAGCTACTTTTCAGCCATGCATATCTTTCTATATACCCGCGAGTCCACTTGGACTCACCACCCGTCGTAATATTTTTGTTTTCAGGTTGATAGCTCGCCGGAGGAGCCAGTTGCCAGTCCCGGGTCCCCACGACTCCATTTGGATGGAGCTTCCGCTGTTTTGTTTTCTTTATAGCATAGTTATCGTTTGTATTCGTTTTATATCGTGGGCTTGTATTGGATTTATTCGTACGGTATTGTATTTTTGAGTCCTTTGTTGGACTTTGTGTTGTGGTTTTGCTACGCACCTGCCCAGGGGGCAGCTCAGGTGAGTTTATAGTTTCAGTATTGCGTTTTATCATTTTTTTATATATATCTGTTTTGAGGCCTGAGGCCAATTTATAAACTGCGTGTGTTGTGTATTTGTGTAAATTGTCCGCCGGACAGGGGAGATGCTGTCCGATTTTATATTGGATCAGCGGCTCCAATGGTCTCGGGGCGTGACAATTTATTTTGGTATCAGAGCTCAGGTTGCGAGATACCTCGGGTATTTGCGGTTTTTCGGTGTTTATCTGATACCAATTTATTTTGGTATCAGAGCCCAGGTTGCCGGATACCTTGGGACTTGTGGATTTGGTTTACGTTGCGTATTGATTTACGGATTTGTCGGAGTTAAATCTGATACCTACCGGTAGGTGTCGGAGCTCGGGTTAGATGAGTCTACCCGAGTACATTTCGGATTTTCGGAGTCGTTTTCACGACGTGATTTGTACTCTGGGACCTGGCGGCAACGGGACATCTCCAGGCGACAAAAGGTATATCTTTCTAGTACTATCCTAGCTTTAGTACTCAGTATTAGATTTTGGATTGGTTAGACTATCCCAGCTTGGTGGGATCTATATTCATACTGGATGGATAGAGATATGTAGACTTGGTTTAGTTGGATTGACATGTTGTCAATCTATCTTATTTGTGATCGTTCATGGGAGCGACTAGTCGACACGTTGTGAATGAGATCTTGGACTGGGAATGTTAATTCTCTAGCAGCATCGACTGTTGAGTCGGAAAGCCAAGGTCGAATCGGTCGACAACCTTTGGAGGTTAAGGATTTTAGTTTTTCCAGACTTTACTATTTATAGTACGTGTTCTAGCTATTATTAGCTGAGCGAGAACTAGGGTTGCCTACCATAGTTGGCTCGATCAGGGTAGGATCGTCTTACCCTAGTTCAAAGTGTTTCAGACTTTGGGTTGTTCGTGCCTGGTTAGGTGACCTGGAAGGCACGTTTAGGGTACATATACATTGATGTAGTAGGTGCATATCTACTCTACATCGTTAGTAGAGATTGATACATCCTATTCCATGGGATTTTGATCATGGATCACCTGTACCTGTTGATGACCTAGAAGGTACAGTTTGATGGGTGATTTGAGCCGATACAGAAAAGTGTGGGTTAATTGCTTGACACCTACGGGTTACCGCGTGTACTTGGTTTGGATAACCAAGGCGGTACCTTCGTACTTATGATTTGCGCTGAGGCGAATCACTTACGAGGCTAGACCACCTTTGGGTGGAAGATGCCGAAGACGACCTTCATGAAATAAAGAATCACTTCGTGATTATGTTGAGATACTCTTGAGAGGTAGAGTATCTCTATTTCCTTGCTATGGAGTTAACCTCAGAGGTTTTGAACCTTGAGTGGAGGAATTGAATGAGTTTGGGGTTACGAGACGATGGTTAGTCGATTCGCTTGTTGCTACGCGATTCTATGAGGGATTTTGACTCATAGAGTGGACGTATGTGGTTGAATAATCTTGATGGTACATCGGGAAGTATAACTGGTTAGGGTGTAGAGAATGTGGAGTTAACTATGCCCTTACCTTTCGAAGAGGTATGAGACATTAATTTGGTGGCCAAAGAACGACCACTGGTATTTCGGTGGTTATACCCCCACTATGAATTCACAGGTTCTCGAGATGTTAGAGTTGATATCACCTCTACCTCATGGGCGTTGAGAGGTGGATTGAGATTGATGAATCTCTATGACTTGTTGGTACTCGAGATAGTGGAATACGACGTCATTCTCAGCAGTGTTTGGCTTACAGTGTTCCATGCCACCATGGATTTCCGAGCGAGGGTGGTTACCTTTTAGCCTTTCGACCAACCCTCGTGGGATTTCACCGGCATCCGAGATGACGACATATCTGTTATTTCTGCGCTCCAGGCACAGAGATTGTTATCACTGGGCTGTCAGGGTTATCTGTTATCGATGATTAGCGTGGATGACAGCAGTAGTTCCTCTCTTCCGGATATTCCAGTTGTTCGGGAGTTCCCAGATGTCTTTCCAGAGGAGCTACCGGGTCTTCCTCCCAGGAGACAGATAGAGTTCACTATAGAGCTGATTCCGGGGACTGCGCCGGCATCTAAGGCTCCTTATCGCATGGCACCGAAAGAGTTGGACGAGCTGAAGGTCCAACTCCAGGAGTTATTAGACCGAGGGTTCATCAGACCGAGCGTATCTCCTTGGGGTTCACCGGTTCTGTTTGTCAAGAAGAAGGACGGTTCTTTGAGGTTATGCATTGACTACCGACAGTTGAATGCAGTAACCATCAAGAACAAGTACCCGTTGCCACGGATAGAGGATTTGTTTGATCAGCTCAGAGACACCTCAGTGTATTCTAAGATTGATCTGCGGTCCGGATATCATCAGCTGAGAGTTAGAGACTCAGATGTTCAGAAGACAGCTTTCCGCACTAGATATGGGCACTATGAGTTCTTGGTAATGCCATTTGGGCTTACCAACGCTCCAGCGGTATTCATGGATTTGATGAACCGCATATTCCTGGAGTATCTAGATCAGTTTGTGATTGTCTTCATTGATGACATCTTGATCTATTCGCGTTCTGAGGAGGAGCATGCGCAGCATCTTCGCATAGTTTTGGAGACTCTCCGACGGGAGCACTTATTTGCGAAGTTCAGCAAATGCGCATTCTGGCTATCCTCAGTCGGTTTTCTGGGGCACGTGGTTTCCAGCCGTGGTATTTCAGTAGACCCCCAGAAGATCGAGGCTGTCACCAGTTGGGAGCAGCCGAAGTCAGTTCAGGAGGTTCGCAGTTTCTTGGGATTAGCCGGCTACTACCGACGATTTGTTGAGGGCTTTTCTAGCATAGCTATGCCGTTGACACGCCTTACCAGGAAAGGCGTGAAGTTCACATGGTCAGAGGCTTGTGAGGCTAGTTTCCAGGAGCTGAAGCAGAGATTAGTGTCGGCACCCGTCCTCGTTCTTCCATCAGGAGAGGACGGATTTGTGTTTTATACGGATGCGTCCTATCAGGGATTGGGCGCTGTTCTGATGCAGCACGAGCGGGTAGTGTCTTATGCTTCTCGACAGCTGAACGAGCATGAGAAGAACTACCCAGTTCATGATTTAGAGTTGGCAGCGATTATTTTTGCTTTGAAGATTTGGAGGCACCACTTGTATGGGATCACTTTTGAGATATGCACAGATCATAAGAGCCTCAAGTACCTAATTCACGCAGAAGGAGTTCAACCTTCGATAGAGGAGGTGGATGGAGTTCCTGAATGACTACGATTGTACCATTAGCTACCACCCTGGGAAAGCTAATGTCGTTGCTGACGCCTTGAGTAGGAAGTCCAGAGGGTACTGGCCTACCACCGAGTTCTGGTTACCGAGATCGTCCAGAGTTTCTCAGAGTTGGGTCTAGAGGAGCAGGGTCAGACTGAGAGGGGTATTCTGGCGACCATTGTTGCTCAGTCTTCCATCCGGACGAGGATCAGAGAGGCTCAGGTGAGCGATCAGCATCTGCAGTTCCTCGGCAGCCGAGCAGCCACAGAGCAGCAGTCTGATTTTACACGAGACGATGCGGATGTCTTGTATTTTCGCGGGAGACTTTGCGTACCCGAGGCACACCCTGTTATGGAGGAGCTATTACAGGAGGCACATCGCTCCCGATTTGCTATCCATCCGGGGGCCACTCGCATGTATCGGGATCTGAGACGTTCCTACTGGTGGAACGGAATGAAGCGAGATATTGCTGACTTCGTAGCCCGATGCCTGGTATGCCAGCAGGTTAAGGCAGAGCACCAGAGACCTGCTGGGCTACTTCAGAGTATTCCCATTCCCGAGTGGAAGTGGGAACACATTACTATGGATTTCGTGGTGGGATTGCCTAGGACCAGACGAGGCCTTGACGCGATTTGGGTGATCGTTGATCGATTGACCAAATCCGCGCACTTTCTAGCTATTCGGAGGACCGATTCATTGGATAGATTAGCAGAGCTGTATTGCAGAGAGATCATCAGATTGCACGACATACCGTTGAGTATTATCTCCGACCGAGATCCGCGATTCACTTCACGCTTCTGGCAGAGTCTGCAGAAGGCCATGGGTACCGAGCTCAGATTTACTACCGCCTTCCATCCGCAAACTGATGGTCAGTCAGAGCGTACCATCCAGACCTTGGAGAACTTACTACGAGCCTGTGTTATGGATTTCGGAGGCAGTTGGGAGGATCATCTGCATCTTGTCGAGTTCGCCTACAACAACAGCTATTATGCTGCTATCCAGATGGCCCCGTATGAGGCGTTGTATCGTAGGCCTTGTCGGACACCCATCCTCTGGGAGGAGGTTGGGGAATCCCAACTGTTAGGACCTCAGAGAGCTCAGCACGAGGCAGAGTTAGTCCGTACTATCAGACGCAGGATATCTGAGGCGCAGGATCGTCAGAAGAGCAATGCCGACCGGAGACGGAGACCTCTGGAGTTCTCCATAGGTGATCATGTGTTTCTGCGAGTTTCACCCACGAAAGGGGTGAAACGGTTCGGTCTTCGAGGTAAGCTTACTCCGCGTTACATCGGTCCATTCCAGATTCTGGAGAGAGTTGGAGCAGTGGCTTATCGTTTGGCTCTTCCACCATCTATTACCGACGTACATGATGTATTTCACGTATCCATGCTGAGGAGATACGTACCAGACCCTTCCCATGTGCTGTCGGATGTCTCAGTTCCACTTTAGCCTGACGCGTCCCTACGAGGAGATTCCTGTACGGATTTTGGGTCACCGAGAGCGTCAGTTGCGGAACAAGACAATCCGGCTGGTTAAAGTCGGATGGCAGCATCACGCAGATGAGGAGGCTATCTGGGAGCTTGAGGATGTCATCCGAGCTCGCTACCCCCACCTGTTCACTTGAGGTATGTACGAGTAGTTACTGTTCAGTATTATATCAGCATACTTCTTGATGGTGTTTACTATAGTGAATAACGAAATTTGGGGACCAAATTTTTATTAGTGGGGGAGGATGTTAAATCCGACATTTTTGAGAAGGTTTCGGAAATTTTCGGAGAGTTACCAGGTAGATTCCAGGGTGCTAGAGACCTTGGAGACAAACTTAGGGACCAAAATGTAATAAACTAAACAATTACAAGGGCAAAGACATAATTAAGTTTAAAATTGAGGGGCATCCTTGTGATTAGGCTGAACATGTTGGACTTAAGTGCAAAAATGCCTTTACATAAGTCGCAACCCTAATTCCTTCTCCATTCGGCCTAATCACCTACGCCCGACTTTTGCTTCTCCGTCTGTAGCCGACGCTGACAACGTCGACCGTGCGCGATGGAGCTCTGATGCAGCTATCTCCCTCCCCTTCTCTTCCTTCTTCTCGGATTTGGTCGATGCCCTATATTCTTTCACCTCTAGGTCGCGCGGGCACGAGGGAGCAACGCACTTTTCTCGGAATTGCTCGGCGCAAGCCGTCCTTCCTTGATCGATGGAGCCCCCGCAACCTCGTCGGAACTAGTCCTTTTGGTCGTGTGCTCTGGCCACGCTAAAGGTAAGCCATCAATTCCTTGGCTCGTCTCTATTACTTATTGGTATCGCCATCGATGTGCTTGACCTAGGGCTGGTTTGCTTCACCCCTTAGTTGCTCAGCATTGCGATTAGGGATCTCAGTGGTATTCCTTCTTCGGTGTCTGGCTGTGTTGAAATGGATCATGGGTTTTTGGTTTTGATTTGTGATTTGGGGATGTGATCTTATGAGTTGATTATTTAATCTTTGAAACTTTTCATTTAAGTTGTCGTGATGTCCAAATTGAAGTTTGATTTTGTTTGGCAATCGATCACAGCTTGTGTAACTCACAATTTTTTATGGATGAAGTTGTCCTGTTTTGTATTAGATCAGTGAGTGTGCCCTGGGTTGCGTGAGCCTTGGCTGTGTGGGGTTTAATTCGGATGTGTGTTGTTTATGAGTTGGATGAGACCCTAAGATGTGTTTTGGAATTGTGATGTGGGTGTTTAGTTTTCCCTCTCTAATCAACGAGAGTTAGGTGTATGAGTGTAGGCATGTGAGGTGTCCACTTGGTTTGTGATTCTCACCTAAAGCTGAAACTTAATCTTGATGGGTTGACACAGTTATGTGATGAGTTAGGAGAAGTTGACAAACGTGTTGGATTTATGTAACCAGGAACTTATAATTTAATTAGGATTAATTAAATGATTACGACAATTAGGTTAACCCTGATATGGTTTAGGGATTTTCTGGCTAGTAGCTATTCTATTTTGTAATAGCTATTAAATATGCCCTTTGATACAGGGCATTGATTTGGACTTTTGGGTTGCGGAGTATCAGACGGGAGGTTCTTTCATCGTGATACGGACTTCACTCTTGGAGGCGGGTACTTTTTGCTTGTATCTGTAGATCCACTTTATCTTTATGCATGGCTAGTTATTTATGCAGTAGGCTGATATTGACCTTTATCTGCTACCGTTTTGTTATCCTGCTTGATACTTATGCTTGACCTTGGAGATGATCTACATTTACTTCTATACAGTCTCATTTATTTGTTATCTGACTCTGTATAGCATTGGTATGAGTATGAGTATGTGGATAGAGATTAGCCTACCATTGTATGTTGCATTGGTTGATTCTGGTCATACTTGCACGTGTGTCTAGATGTGGACAGATTTGGGTTATTGTGGTATGTCCTCGATATTTGCATTGGTTGATTTTATTCATACTTGCACGAGTATCTGGATATAGGATTGATTGGTTTATGATGCATACATATGACCTGTGCATGATAGGTGGAGTTATGTGTCGATGACCTGGTAGGGGTTGCATGTGTTTGAGTCATGCACCATACTTGCACTGTTGCATGCCGGCGATCAGCGACTCCCTTGTGGTTGAGCCTAATCGTCTTCCGGCACATGATATGCACACACAGCTACTCATGGTTTAGTGGATACCGCTGGGTGTGTGCATTTTCTCTGTACTGGTCCGCTCGTCCGCTCATGGGTAGTGGTTTCGGAGCGTGGTAGCAGGCAGGGATCCCTTCTCTACCCATAGACCAGAGAGGATGAGAGAGATATCTCCCCCATATATACATGGGGCGGAGCGATAGTTCCACCAGCATCCTGTCCACTCGGTCACTCAGGAGCAGTGATGGTAGAGTGCTGACAGTGTCATGGCTCTACCCACTCGGCCGACACAGTATCGCCTGTCTCGGTGGGTTGACTGGAGTTAGGGGGTGACCATGACATTGCATCATGTGCATATGATGCATTTGTGCATTGATTGTGTTTGCTGCATTTACTTGCTGCACTTGTTTAACATGCACATACAGGAGGTACTTTTGGTATAGTATTGTTGACCCTGCACTCGCTCGTATGGTACGAGTCCTGTTATGATCATGATAGACTGATTTCTGGTATGTACAGTTCTTTATTATTTCAGTTATGCATGCTTCTGATATTATTATGGAGACTGTATCCTGTTGTTTCCATATAGCAGCTTTAGCTACTTTTCAGCCATGCATATCTTTCTATATACCCGCGAGTCCACTTGGACTCACCACCCGTCGTAATATTTTTGTTTTCAGGTTGATAGCTCGCCGGAGGAGTCCAGTTGCCAGTCCCGGGTCCCCACGACTCCATTTGGATGGGAGCTTCCGCTGATTTTGTTTTCTTTAATAGAATAGTAGATGTTTTGTATTCGTTATGTTACCGAGGGCTTGTATTGGATTTATTCTTGTGGTATTGTATTTTTGAGTCCTTTGTTGGACTACGTGTTGGTTGTTTTACTGCGCGTCTGCCCTGGGGGCAGCTCAGGTGAGTTTTATGGAGTTTCATATTGCGTTGTTATCAATTTTTTCATATATTATATACCTGTTTTGAGGCCTGAGGTCTAATTATAAACTGCATGTGTTGTATGTTTGTGTAAATTGTCCGCCGGACAGGGGAGATGCTGTCCGATTTTATATTGGATCAGCGGCTCCAATGGTCTCGAGGCGTGACAACTTCGGCATGGGATCTTCTACGATCTCCAATGAGAAATCGGTGGAGGGCGCCTTTGAGGAGGCCTTAGATTCTTCCCTCCTCCCCGGTCTATCCTCCTGTCTCAGTACGCTGGAGGCTACTGAGTTGGCCATCTCCACATCTCTTACAGAATCCTGCCGGTGGACCGGGACTGCTTCGGCGTGTCTTCCTGGTGGTGAGATAGATCTCCGCAGTTGGGGGTGCGAAGTGGAGATTCTGGAGATCTCCTCTTGCATAGAAGCGACTCGCTGTGAGGCGGCCTGCTCGATTTGATGCTGGTCGAGCACCCCTTTGACGGCGTTGGCCACCAAGCGATCTAACTCCTCTTTCGTCAGGACGATGGATTGTCCCACCGGCTCTACTATTAGTGCTCCTTCTGGTGCTTTAATATACTATTCCCACATACGGCGCTAAACTTGTTTCGGAAGGAATCGACGTCGACGGTCAGTCACCAGGGTTCAGCCCACGAGGATGTTGACGAGAGAGGAAGAGCTCCCACCCTGCAAGATTAACACGAGCGTTAGGGGAACACGCCGGAGGTTGTCCGGCGGAGCCTACTCCGACGCTCAAGTCAGTGTCTGAGTTTGGTAGGGAGACGGAAGGAAATAAGGACAAATGTTCAAGTTAAAATGTGCGTAACCCCCTTACCTGAGAGGTTGGAATATTTTTTATACCTGAGACGGCAGTCACACGTGTCTCCACGTTCTTCTCCACGTCCTCTCAATCGTCGGTTACTGGATAATCTTTGTAACGGTCTCCGCAGTCATCAAATCTAGACCATTGCGATGATTACGGCTTTCATGGCCGCGTTTCGCGGGTCGTAACTATCCCGTAATAATTGATGATGATTATCTACCGATCCGAGGAAAGAGGATCATTACTTGAGGTCGAGTACTCCTTGGGCTCCGCTACCATGAGGTGATCTCGTGGTCCTTTGGCCCGGGGAATCCCGGACTTTCGCCTTCCCGAGGTGATCTCGAGGACCTGCTTTTTTGAGATGATCTCAGGCGTGTGTCTATCTGAAGCGATCTTCAAGACTATGTCTACCCGAGTTGGTTTCGGGAATCCACCTTCCTAAGAGGGTTTTGGGCATTAGGGAAAGAGAGTCGTCCAGACTTAATAAATCTTACCTTATAATTTTTTTAGTCCACGTATCAATTATGAGGTGCTCAACCCTAATCACTTATTGTATGTGTTAAGGTTTTTTTTATTATTATATGTGTTAAGGTTGTAAGTAGAGGTTTCTCTAACTTTGTAAAGTATATATGCGAGTAGGATAAAATATAAAAACATTCTGAGGAGAAATGAGTGATCTACGGACTATAAGTCATGGAATTGAAATTTCTAGCGATAAATTGCTCTAAAATCTTTAATATCAAATTCAACTTGCTCGTATCAGAAAAAATTTATTCTTGCTCTGTATACGAATTTTTTTTGCTTCAACTCTTCAGTACACTCCGATTTATCTAATTAATTTTTTTAAGTTTTTAGATATAAAAAATTTAAAATAAAATATAATTTATCTTAAATTCAATACTATTTAATTAGAATCATCGAATCATTAAGCTAAACTAATTAATTGATATAAACTTCGATTCGATTGGTCAAAAAAAAAATATCATATTTAATTTTAATTAGATAGATAATACACTCGATTAGAATTAAATGATATTGAATTTAAGAGGAATTATATATTTTTTAGATTTTTATTTATACCTATAAAAAATAATTAGGACTTTTGTTCTCCGGCGAGAAATGAAAAAGGAACATGTTTAATTTGATAATAAATATGTTAAATTTTATTTTAAATGTGTTGAATTTAGATAAATTATACATGATTTTAAATTTTTCTATCTATAAAAAAATAGAATAATTAGGTAACTTTATATACATTAGATAGTTAAAAAAAATTGGTTGACTGAGAATAAATTGTTTTATAAGGGAATTAGGAGGAAATTGAATTTGATATTAAAGAATTTATGATAATTTACTCCCTTTCTAGACCATATAAATTAATTTATTTTGTTATATGCGTATCTTTTTATATTTTTATATATTTTACCAGACACCGATAATTGCTCAAAATATTTTTGTTACACACTAACGAATTTTATGTGTGCTGTGTTTTTATATTTGTATTATTTTAAAAATAAACAACGTTAATTTTTTAACGTGAAATTTAACGTGAATGATATGACATCTCAATTACAATGATCATCGATAAATTTATTATATCTCTCAGATTATAATTTTATTCGGGACAACAGTCGATGATCATCATCGATATACAATCGATAATTTAACATTAAATTTTATATTATAATTTTACGTTGGCTATCATAACTCCTAGGTCTGTGCTGCTTTTATTCGAAATGCAACCCTTCCAATAAAACTATCTTATGAAAAAGTTGCCACGCGTCCCAATTGGCGGCTGCGGATGCGGCTCTATTCGTGTTCGGACTCCAAAAGGGAATATTCCAAGAGCTTATTCCCCCAAATTCGGCACGCCGCGATCCGCTGCCAGAAAACTCGTGGCTACGAAATCTAAGACCACCTTCCGATCGCAGCACCTTGTAATATTCCCTCGGCATCTACTTCTTCCCTGCCTCCCTATAAATTCCGCTAACCAACCCAGCCCTTCTGCAATCCTAATCCAACTACATTATCTCTTCCATGGCCGGCGCCGTCGTGGTGTTCGACTTCGACAAGACCATCATCGACTGCGACAGCGATAACTGGGTCATCGACGAGCTCGGCGGCACGCAGCGCTTCGACCAGCTTCTCGAGACCTTGCCATGGAACACTGCTATGGTTGGCATGGTTTTTTCTGACACAGTGCGAAACGAAAGGTAGCGATTGCAATGCTGATTTCTTCTGATCTATATATTTCAGAATACGATCATGAGGGAGTTCCATGCACAAGGAAGAACGATCGAAGAAATCGCAGAGAGATTAAAGAATGCTCCTCTGCCGGCCGAGACCATCGCTGCTATCAGATCAGTTTACTCTATCGGGTATGTTAATTCATCTTTAATTTGTTCGTTTTGTGTTTTCTTCCCTTTGAGGTCGTCTGAATCGTTCCTGGTTCGATTTTCAGGTGCGATTTGAGGATAGTGAGCGATGCCAATAGATTCTTCATCGAGACCATTCTGAAGCACCACGGTCTAATGGGCTACTTCTCGGAGATCAACACGAACCCTGGGTACGTGGACGAGGAAGGGAGGCTGAGAATCTTGCCTTATCACGACTTCAATAGCTCTTCCCATGGTTGCAATCTCTGCCCTCCCAACATGTGCAAGGTGAGCTTTCCGCCATTGTTGATTTGTAGGCTGCAGGATCTGAGTTGGAACCCTGTTAAAATTATATATACAATACAGAGCAAAATAGTGGAGAGAATTCAAGCGTCGGCGGCTCTTGCGGAGGGGAAGAAGCGCATCGTCTACCTGGGAGACGGGAAGGGGGATTACTGTCCTTCGCTCCGGCTCGGCCCGCAGGATTTTGTGATGCCGAGGAAGAACTTCCCGCTGTGGGAGCTCTTCGCCGAGAACCCTCACGCTCTCAGAGCAGAGATCCACGAGTGGAGCGATGCGGAGGAGCAGGAGAGGGTGTTGCTCCGGATCGTCGATGGGCTAATGATGTCGTCGGCCGAGCGCCGCAACGCTGGTCACTTGTTTTCGGCGGATTGCAAGTTGCAGAGTCTGCCGCCATTGGCTTCGCCGGCGGCCTTGCCGAAGGCTCTTCGCGTTCCCAACTAAGGCATGCGTAGATATTCAAGAAAGCTAGAAAGCTAGAGAGAAAAAAAAAACGAAAGAACAAAATTGGATTGTTTTTTTTTTTTTGGGTAAGATTTTAAAATATTTTAGTCGTGGTTTGTTGGAGAAGATCACATCGATAAGTGCCCGACTAAGAAAATGCAGTCGGATATAATCTTTTCTTCATCCGGACGACCTGCCTTTGGTTTCCTGAGACTAAATAAAATCCATGTACTCTTCACGTATTATATCGTAACATTTAGATTAGTAATCTTACGAATTTATCTCTCCCGAAATAAATTAGTCAGACACTAAAACTAGTGAATCATTTTTTATCGACTAAATAAAATTAAAATATAAAACTTAAATAATATTATAATTTTAGTTTAAGAGCAGAGGGATTAATAATATTTAAATATTTTTAAATTATGATTAAATATAAATTAATAATGTTGATTTAAATGTGTGGGATTATTGTTTCATTAATATTATAGTCCATTTTATCTCATATATATATATATATATATATAAAATCCGTTTTTAAATTTTATAAAGAGAAATAAATTATAAGGTCAATTTATAGTCGGCCGTCGAATAATTACGGGGTGAGAGAAATTTTTTCCTCCGAGAACATGCATCCGTCAATAAGGGATAAAGGATTTGATATTGGCAAAAGTTATTGTGATATATAACGAGTTGAATTAGTATGCAGAAAAGTTATAGTTGATGTTAAACAAGAAGTCTTGGTCAAGTGATTAAGCAAAGAAGTCTAGGTCGGGTGATTAGGCAAGAAGTCCTAGTCGGGTGATTAGGCAAAGAAGTCCTAGTCGGGTGATTAGGCAAAGAAGTCCTAATGGTGTGGATTGGATAATGAAGTCTTGGTCAAAGGGACCGGGCAGAAGTCTTAGCAGAACGAGGACATTGGGCAGAAGTCCTGGGGGTCGCAGACACCATAAGGAAGTCTAGGTAGGTCGACGATCAGACGTCTATCGAAAAGTCTCAAAAGTCAAAGATCGAATGATAAGCAAAAGTCTAAACAGGTCTGAAGGACCGGATATTTGACAAAAGATAAACTCTCCTAAGAGGAGTAGGTGAGGACACGTTCCCCATTGAGGGAACAATAGACATCTATTCAACTTAGGATTTCAGCGAAATTCAAAGTCAAAACTAGATAGTTCCAAGACTGTCAGAATTATTTATATTTCACATTTTGCCTTTTTTAACTCTGTGGTGTAGAAAATCAAAACTGAAAGTTGGCCGGAAAAAAAGATTTCATGCGTCCGAGAAGCGATCTAGGCACCTGGAGGTCCGAGCGACTTGAGGACAAGCGCACGGAGTGAGTCTAGGTGCTCGGAATTGTTCGAATCTAGCCACGCGTGCGGCTAAGTTGGTGCGCTATGATTGGATAGCGCATGTCGACCTCCAAGCATCTGGAAGTGGTCCAGGCATTCGGACCAGGATAAACTTTGGCGGATAAAGTTTCACCGAGGTCTCGCCATGTCAGCTTGATGGGGGCGCCCGGGAGTGGTCCAGGAGCCTGGATGGGGTTATAAAAAGAGACATTAACCAACATCTTGAATACATCAATTCCTATGACTTTCATACTTGCGTGTTGCTCAAAAAACTCTTCAACACTGAAACGTTGCTCTGACAATAACGCCCAAGATTACACACCGAGATGTTGGTATAATCATTTTTGTTATTCTACTTTCAATTCATCATCTTTGTAAACATTCAAGCTATTAGTGGATTGAGGGCACTCAACGAGTGCAAACCTTTGACTAGCAGTCACCGGGCTATGAACCAAGTAAAAAGAAACAGTGTTAGCTTTGTGTTTACTTCTTTTATTTCTACTGTGTATTCTCGTGATTTCACCCTGCCTCCCCGCTAGCACAATTGGTATTAGAGTGGAGGCGCTCTAAATTGGTGTCACAACCATAAGAGCATTGTTTTTTCAGATTTTTTTAGTAAAAAATATTATTTTTGTCATTATTTTTCTATCATTATTATTGTTCTCGAAAGTGGTGCAACACCACTCCTGCGGTATTTTTTTCAAGTACGTTATTTTTGTTGGTGCAGGAAGTACCATATCGAACCTTGTTTTGATATTGGCAAATGATTCAAAGTTAAGTTTGTTTGTGATCTAACAATATTCACTGAGTGTGCAGGAAAAGTCCTAACGAAGGGCTGCAAGGCACCTGGCGAAGGGCTGCCAGGATCCAAAGACCTAGCGAAGGACTGCTAGGCACCTGGCGAAGGACTGCCAGGATCCAAAGCCCTAGCAAAGGACGGCTAGGCACCTGGCGAAGGAATGCCAGGATACAAAGTCCTAGCGAAGGGCTGCTAGGCAACTAGCGAAGGGCTGCTAGTCACCAAGTCCTAGCGAAGGGCTGCTAGGCAACTAGCGAAGGGTTGCTAGTCACCAAGTCTTAGCGAAGGAATGCTAGGCACCGAGCGAAGGGCAGCTCGGCATCCAAGACCTGACAAAGGACCGTCAGGCAAAAGTCCAACCAAAGGAGCGGTTGGCATCAGGTAAATTCTCCCGAGAGGAGTAGGTGAGGACGCGTTCCCCGTCGAGGGAACAGTAGGCGTCGGTTCGACCTAGGGCTCCATTTTGGAGACCAAAGTCAGAACCAAGACAGCTAAGGCTGTATAATCTAATAAATTATTATGTTATTGTGTTTTGGACTAACCCTGGATGCAAGACCGAAGGAACGTGTGTCTGCAGCTCAGAGTGCCTCAAAGGAGTGAGGCAACAGCTGACCAGGGCGCCCGGAGTGTCCCGGGCGCCCCCAAGGTGAACACAAAACACACAAACAAAAAGTGCGCTTCGACAGTACAAGCTGCGGGCGCCCCCGTGCTCCCGGGTGCCCCCGCTGCTCCCGGGCGCCCCCTGCGCTTCGGGCGCCCCCATGCGCAACATCGAACCCGAACCCCTCGAAGCCAAGGAGATAGGACTTTGACCCGGTCAATGCGGGCGCCCCGAGCGCTCCGGGCGCCCCGGTCAAAGCGGATCCAGAGGATAGACGCTGACCGAGAGCTCTGCGGATCAGAGGCCACGTGGGGGGCGCCCCCGACGTCCCGGGCGCCCCCAGGCCCTATATAAAGGGCCTTCGACCAAGGCTTCAAAACAACGGTTCTCTCAACGCCCCAAAGATCTTCTACGCTCGTGCCTTGCTCCGGAAACACTCCAACTCGAGCCGACGACGTCCCGCTGCCCCGAAAGAGTCAATCCACTCCGGACGTCGGTAACGAAGATCGAATTTTTTATTATTATTGTTAGTGCACTTACTTGTAATAAATTATTGTAAACTGCTTTGCGCGTATATAGAATTGCCCAAAGTAAACGGTCAACGACCGTGGGCCTTGGAGTAGGAGTCGACACAGGCTCCGAACCAAGTAAATCGACTGTGTCTTTGTGCTGTGATTGTTTTGATTTTAATTCCGCTGCGTATTTGCTCTTTACGAAAATCCGAACGATTTCCGATATTCACCCCCCCTCTATCGGTTTTCTCGATCCAACAAGTGGTATCAGAGCGGGGAAGCTCAAATTTGGTGCAACCACCAATTTGAGAGTATTTTCGGATTTTACGAAATAATTTTAATTTTTTTTTCATTGATTGAGGTTGGTGCAACACCACTCAATCTTGTTCGCCCTTTTATTTTAAAATAAAAAATATCTGTAGGTGGATTTAAAATATCCTTACGCCTTTTTCAATTTTGAATTCTCATTTTTTCACCATAAGTTAGAATTATTAAAATAATCAATTTTTGAAAATTTGTCATAAACTTTTTTTCATTATTATTTTAATATTTTTCTCGAAATTCGTGCTACTTTAATTCGAGCAAAAAAATTTTTTAGATTAAATTCTTACTTTGTCATTGTTAATCAGAATTGACAAAATCAATATTTTCAAAAATTTGTCATAAATCATTTTTATTATTTTATTATTATTCTGCCTCGAAAGTCGTGCAAAATTTTTTTGGGCTATTTTTTTCTTTCTCCCGCACTACTAATCCAAGACCAAGTCTTGGTACATTTCTGTTATTTCTTTTGTGTGCAAGGATTATTTTTAATGGCCAATCAAGAATGGAATAGCATTCGTCCACCGCTCTTCTCTGGTGAAAATTTCAACTCCTGGAGAAGTCAAATGGAATCCCACCTAAAGGCTAATATGGATCTATGGTCGATAATCCAAACGGGGTTCAGATTCCCCACGGAAGATGGAACATCGATCACTTGGGACAAATTAGATGAACCAACTCTAAGGAAGATCGAGACTGATGCTAAGGCAACAGTAATCATACAATGCGGTCTAACCAACGAACAACTCAAGCTAGTCGGTTCATTTGGATGTGCTAAAGAGATGTGGGAGAAGCTACTCAACCTACACGAAAAGAGCTCCGATATTGAGGTCTTTGAAGGAGAGATGTTCGAATCATCGGACGAATCAAATGAAGAAGAAGATTACCAAAGTCATCTTGCAGTCTCGGTCCAAGCACAAACAGCCGAGTCAGAGTCTGAACCCGAATCCAAGTTAGATTTAGAAAACGAATTAACTGAGACGGTAATTGATTTTAAATTCTTTTCAAAATTAGTATTAAATAATCAAACAGATACTGTAATGGTCGAGGAAGGTGTAAATTCTATTGCAGGGAAAACTCCAAGAGAACTGCAAAAGAAGCCTCAACCAGTACCTGAGTCCGACTCAGACTCAGAATCTGACAACGAAGGAAGGGATCCTTGGAAACTGGTCCAATTGGCTCGCGACCACTACAAAATACTGAAGAAACAATCAAGCAAAGGAAAGATGGGTAACTTTAATTCATATAAAAATTTAATTCATAATATTGCTGTTTTTGAAAATCCAGAATATTATTACGATTATGATATAACTTAGATCATTTTTTTTGCTTTAATTGTATGCTTCTTTTTATTTTTTTTTGCTTAAAATTAGGATTGGATAGTTTAAGGACAAAAGAGTTAATTGAAATTTGAACAACATAGTATTGGGTGGAGATGAGATGATAGTACGTTAGGGAAGCCATTTTGGCGGAACTAGCCGAAGCTACCGATCCAAGACTCAAATTAGTTAGACCAAAATTTATCAAAAGGTAATTTTGAAGATAAAATTTCACTAAAAGGCTTTGTCTAGGAAAGGGTTGATGATCCAATAAGGCTACGGCCAAAGAAGGCCTTGTGCCTCGCCAAGACCTGGAAGCCAATCTTTGAAATTCAAATTCAATTTACTCTTTGTTAAATTCGAATCTAACACAAATTTTCAGTTAATTTTAGATTCAAATATCTCTTTTTAAAACAAATTTAAATTGGGTTTAAAAAATTAATTTAACTTTTCAAACTTAATCATGGTCTTTTCAAAATAAATCCTTCTATTAAAATATGCATCTCACAAAACAGTTAAGGATATCTTGTTTTGTCACTTAGAAATGGGTGAGATGCTTAGGACCTAAAAGTTGAGTCCAACCCAACCAACTAATTCAGATTAATCAAACTAAAATTAATTCAATTAAATCAAAAGAAATTATTTCTAACAAGTATATTCAATTAAATCTTAATTAAATCAATTAAATTCAATTAAATCTCAATTAAATCAATTAAATTCAATTAAATCTTAATCAAATCAATTAAATTCAAATAAATCTTAATTAAATCAATTAAATTCAATTAAATCAATTAAATTTAATTCAATCAAATTCAAAATTTAATTCAACTGAACAAACTTAACCCTCTAAATTTTCATTTTCACAAAAATCAAATTTAACTTTTTAACTAAGAGTCAATATGTCAAATCATTGTAATTAAAATCAAGTCTCTGTTGTTCACTAACCTGAAATTTATTACATAACATTTATTTCTTTCCTTTACCATTATACAAACATTTTTTGAAAATTAGTTTACTCTTGTATGGCAAAAAGTCACCCTAGGGATTACTTAGGATATTTTCTTTTTGTCTACAGTCCGGGCTTAGATATTTATTTTTTTTGGACTAAAAAAAAATTCTATGTTTTCAAATAATCACTATATTTTTCGAAAATTGTGCGTTACAAAAAAAACCATTATCATTTCAAAATGTTTTTCGAAAATGGGGTTTATGCTTTAAAATTATCTTCATTTCAAATTGAATTTCTAAAATTATATTACCATGCTAGTATTCAAAACTATTCTTTTAGTAAACCCTAAAGACACAAAGGAAGGTCTACTTAATGATCTACAAAGACTCCGAGGATGTGTCAAATTTAGGGGGAGTCTAAATCAAAAGAAATTATTTCTAACAAGTTTGAAATTATTAGATAATTTGTATAATTTGAATCAAACCTTAAGACTCAGAGGAAGATCGCTTGTAGTCAACAAGCTTCCTAGGACTGGGTCGAGTTAAGTGGGAGATCAAATTAAAAGAATTATTGAGCATTTTCAAAATTATATATTTTCATGCATTGCACTTTTAAAATCCTTTGGAAAACTTAAATAATTACTCTTTCAAAATACTATCCTGTAAAATCATTTTGCTTATATATATCATCACTTTCAAAATTTTACGTGACTTTGGAATACTTTTTCTATTGAGAATACTTTTGAAATTAATATTTACTTGACTTTGGAAAATTTTCCAGGACACTTAAGGAAAGGTCCTTGTAGTTAACAAGGCTTCCTAGGATTGTGTTAGACTGGAAAATAAACCAAGTCTAGTAAAATATTGTGCCTCCAAAGTTGATATATTTTTCAAAATGTACTTGCATATATTTTCAAAATACTATCATTTTGGCTTATCAAAATTCTTTTGGAAATAATATTTACTTGAGTTGGAAAATTTCCAGGACACTTAAGGAAATTTCCTTGTAGATAACAAGGTTTCCTAAGATTGTGTCAGACTGGAAAAGAAACCAAAGCAAGTAAAAGATTATGTGTAAGTACTTTCAAAAAGATAAGTCAAGTAATTTTAGTAATCTTCTTTAATATTTTAAAAGTACTTATGTTTTTCGAATTCATAATATCTTTCAAAATACTTATGTCTTTCAAAAGCTCAATAAAGTACTTGCATTCTTGTGCATTTTTTCAAAATATTCAGAACAAGTAAACTTATTGATTATCATATACACTTAACTCCAATTATGATTTTGAACATAAATTTTTCAGTCTTTCTAAATTTTTTTAAAATATCATAACACTTGACATTACTTCGCTCAATTTTTTTCACAAGCTCTGATACACAAATTTAAATTTCTTTCAAAATATATTTTACAAAATTTATTATATAAGACCAAGGGGGAGAGTAGAAAAAGTGAAATTAAAAATTTCTTTCTTAAAATTTTTTCCCTTTTCAAAGAAAGTTTTTCTTAGAATGGTCTAAAACATAAGGAGAAGAATTTCACATTAAGGGGGAGAAAAGGAAAGAGAGAAATGAATTTTTTTTAACAAGTGCTTCAAAAATTTTGAAGTATTTCTAAGTGTTTTCAAATTTTTTGAGTACATATTTTTCTCCTAAGTAAAATTTTCCTTAGTAAACAAATTTATTCCCAATTCTCAAAATTTGAAACTTTGTTTAAGGGAAATCTAGCTTCAAAATTTTGCCTAAAATTTGAAACAAGTTTTGTTAGTGAAAATGCTTTTACTCCATTTTTTGAAAAACACTTTGTTAAAGACATAAAGCACTTAGGAAAACTCAAAAATCCCTGTTAGATACCTTGAACACCCATGTTTGTTTTTGATATATGTCAAAGGGGGAGGAAAGGTTAAAGTTAAGTATTTTGCAAGTATTCAGGGTTTTAGGGGGAGTATGAAAAAAAAAATTTTGATAAAATTTTGATATACTTCATTGTGTTTTTTCCTATACTTCATTGTGTTTTTACCTTCTTTTATTAACTGTTATAAGTTTTTACTTAACTTTGAATTGTGTTGCCATAAATCAAAAAGGGGGAGATTGTTGGTGCAGGAAGCACCATATCGAACCTTGTTTTGATATTGGCAAAGGATTCAAAATTAAGTTTGTTTGTGATCTAACAATATTCACTGAGTGTGCAGGAAAAGTCCTAGCGAAGGGCTGCTAGGCAGCTGGCGAAGGGCTGCTAGGCACCTGGCGAAGGGTTGCCAGGATCCAAAGACCTAGCGAAGGACTGCTAGGCACCTGGCGAAGGACTGCCAGGATCCAAAGCCCTAGCAAAGGACGGCTAGGCACCTGGCGAAGGAATGCCAGGATACAAAGTCCTAGCGAAGGGCTGCTAGGCAACTAGCGAAGGGCTGCTAGTCACCAAGTCTTAGCGAAGGAATGCTAGGCACCGACCGAAGGGCAGCTCGGCATCCAAGATCTGACAAAGGACCGTCAGGCAAAAGTCCAACCAAAGGAGCGGTTGGCATCAGGTAAATTCTCCCGAGAGGAGTAGGTGAGGACGCGTTCCCCGTCGAGGGAACAGTAGGCGTCGGTTCGACGTAGGGCTCCATTTTGGAGACCAAAGTCAGAACCAAGACAGCTAAGGCTGTATAATCTAATAAATTATTTTGTTTGTGTGTTTTGTGTTCACCTTGGGGGCGCCCGGGACACTCCGGGCGCCCTGGTCAGCTGTTGCCTCACTCCTTTGAGGCACTCTGAGCTGCAGACACACGTTCCTTCGGTCCTGCATCCAGGGTTAGTCCAAAACACAATAACATAATAATTTATTAGATTATACAACCTTAGCTGTCTTGGTTCTGACTTTGGTCTCCAAAATGGAGCCCTAGGTCGAACCGACGCCTACTGTTCCCTCGACGGGGAACGCGTCCTCACCTACTCCTCGGGAGAATTTACCTGATGCCAACCGCTCCTTTGGTTGGACTTTTGCCTGACGGTCCTTTGTCAGGTCTTGGATGCCGAGCTGCCCTTCGCTCGGTGCCTAGCATTCCTTTGCTAAGACTTGGTGACTAGCAGCCCTTCGCTAGTTGCCCAGCAGCCCTTCGCTAGGACTTGGTGACTAGCAGCCCTTCGCTAGTTGCCTAGCAGCCCATCGCTAGGACTTTGTATCCTGGCATTCCTTCGCCAGGTGCCTAGCCGTCCTTTGCTAGGGCTTTGGATCTTGGCAGTCCTTCGCCAGGTGCCTAGCAGTCCTTCGCTAGGTCTTTGGATCCTGGCAGCCCTTCGCCAGGTGCCTAGCAGCCCTTCGCTAGGACTTTTCCTGCACACTCAGTGAATATTGTTAGATCACAAACAAACTTAACTTTGAATCCTTTGCCAATATCAAAACAAGGTTCGATATGGTGCTTCCTGCACCAACAATTTTATGCCCTCACACTACTAATCTAATACAAAGTCTTGGTACATTCTCTGTCATTTTTGTGTATACTGGGATTATTCTAAACGTTTCATCAAGAAGGATATAGTACCGCCCAACCTCCTCTTTTCTCCAACAAGGATTTTGGCTATTGGAAGTGTAACACCCAATAATTTTCATGAATTATTAGGAATTTTTCTGAATTTTATAGCATTTTTTCAAAAAAAAAATAAAAAGAAAAAAAAGAGGGGTCGGGCGGGGTTTGATGATCTCGCGACCACAGGGCAAAGCAAGCCCTTAAGTGAGTTGGGCTAACCAATAGGTTGGGGGTATCACGCACAGAAAAGAATGAAGCGAATTAATGTTATAGGTAAGTAAGTCCTTTTCGTGAAGAGATGTTTCAACTTCCACTTAAGTTGCATTAAGACCCCATTAGGGCTTTTGGGAGGCTGCACGAACAGGAGTTGGGAGCCTGCGAAAACAGGAAGAAAACAAGGGTTTTCTTCCTCCTTCTTCTTCCTCTTGAGTGGAGAACCTAGGGTTTCTTCCCTAGGGCCAAGGAGTGGAGTTTTCTCGCAAGGAAGAGAAGAGGAGCCCTACGCTAGGATTTTCGAGATACTTAGTGAGTTTTCTTCAAGGAAAGGGTAAGTAAATCACTCACCTGCAATAGAAGTAGTTTCGTATGTAGATTTTCGTTGTAGAACCGTAATTTTGTGATCTACGTGCATACTTTGAGAATATTGTCTTATTGTGTGATTTAAGTTTCTAAAGAATATATGTTCTTATCATAGAACTTGAATTTGAGTAGGTTTGTATGTGTGATCTAAGTATGATAAGACCAAGTTCTTGCAAAGTCCCAAAAATAAGTTTTGGGTTAAGGGCACGCAAGGTGCTCGATGAAAGTTCCAAGTAAGAAAGGTAAAGTTTGTAGTGCAAAATTTATGCAAAAAGAAAGATAACTTGATAAGTATAAGCATATTGAGTAAGAAAGTATTTTACTTTTGTAAAGTGACATGTACCGGGCAAATGAGAGGCCCATAGAAAGTTAGAAGGAAGCTCTAATAGGGTGCGGTGGCTAGCTACCCCGAAACCTATTAGGGATGCGCGCATTGGTACATTGATACCATGGTACAGTGTCAAGGCCTGAGAAAGTTGATTATTATTTTGAAGTATATGAGTATATGTAAGTGTTTCAATTTCCTTAAGTGCATGTTTTTGGTTATGTATGTTGACATGGTTATGTTATAAGCATGTTAAAGAGAAAGAGCAAAGAAGTTAGTGTTTTAAAGTATGGAAATGTATCATTAGTAAGTTTCAAAAGAAATCATGAGCATGTTAAGTTTGCAAGTGTTTTGATGCTAGTAAATGTTTTCAAGCATGATTGAGCATGATAAGTGTATGTAAGTTCCCATGTGCAAATATTTCCAAGTGCATGTATTTTGAAGCAAGCATTCTTTGAAAAGAGCATGTTTATCATTTATCGTATGGATTTGTGAGCTAGGATTTACTTACTAAGCAATTCGCTTATTAGTTGCATTTCCTTCTATTGCAGACAAAGGTAAAGAAAAAACATAAGTTAAGGAGGCAAACGGGACTTGCATTGATGTTCAGTGGCGGCGGAACCATGGAAGAGATCTTTGGGATAAGTCTTAGAGGCGTTTTGATTTATAGAAACTCATGGTGATGTTTTGGATTGGTAGGATGTGATCACCTTATTTAAACTTTACATGGAGTCAAAGTTGGGTACAAAGTTAGTAGAGATTGCATGTGTTTTGATAAGTTTGTTAAATTTCGTAGAAATCCTAATTTCAAGTTATTGGATTTGTTTTGAGTTGTTAAGATGCTTATAAAACTAGTATGGAGTTTAGATTTTGGAGTTGTTTCATTATATGCATTGGAAGTGTGTGAATGGTGGACCCTTGAAAGGAGTTCCTAGGTCTGAAACTGCAGTTTTCAGGCGTGCCAGTCGACTGGTTCAGAACCAGTCGACTGCGATATCGAACAGAACCTTCTGTTCGATGCACCAGTCGACTGCCATGAGGCCAGTCGACTGGTGTCAGGCACAGAAAGTTTCTGTGGCCGATACCAGTTGACTGGCCTTATAGCAGTCGACTGGTGACATTGAAAAGAAAGTGTTGTAGGGCAGATGGTTAGTGCTTTAGTTTTACAACTAAAGAGGTCTAGGGGTTAAATCCTTGCAAAGCAAATAAAATGAAAGTTTTTTTTTGGGAAAAAAAAGAAAAAAATTCAGAGCAAGTTAAGGGAAGCCAAGTAGTTGTAACCTAAGGCTAAGGA